>JAFKAC010000088.1:0-243724 GCA_025766275.1 Lactarius indigo
GATGGACTCTGCCATTAGGTTCTTCACATCAAGAGAAATTTTGGCAAACAAGCAGGAGCTCATTGAGCCCCAGTCACAGCCGGGGCATGCTGTGTGGGCAGCAAGACAAAGCGCTATGTGGAGTTCAATGGCTGTCCAGGCGGGGTCCAAGTTTACTGCTTGCTTAAGAGTGACCCACCTCCTGAGTTTGCCAAGGTCCTACTACAGCCAAAAACGAGTAGATAAAATTATTCAAATACATACAGTAATCTCAACTAGTCGTTGGTAGTCATTGGGGTTAAATATTGGCAGCATCTAATGGCAAGTTGGGCTTGTTTCTATCTACTAAAAGGGAAGCCATGTAGACAGTGGAATCGCTGCTGATGACGTTGTATTGGCCAATAGCTGGCAGGGAACTGGCAACAACATCCTCACATGGGCCCACAGAACCCATCGTGTTGACCCAAAGTTGTTAGGAGAGCTCCGAGTGTAGGCTGATGGGTTGAGCTGCCGAGCAACACCTCATATGGGCCTATAGTCTCTGTCTATGGTCACCCATTGGCCATAGAACCCATTGCGCTGGTCCAAAGTTGTCGGGAGAGCTGCCGAGCATGGTCCCAGGATCACGTGTATGATTTGGCAGCGTAACCCTACCTTAGATTATTAGGACTCATAGGCAGCTTCCAAAGGCAATATCACACTCCATTCACGTTACACACTACATACTATGTCAGCTGAAACAGGCACCTCTATATTAGATGCTGTGCTCACCTGCATCGGCGAGAGAATATCCTCTATCTTGCTCAACTCTGCCGATAAAGATGAAAAGTATATCGCCAGCTTACACAATGAAGTGGCAAGCATTAATTTTCCATCTAAAACAAGTGGAACACATTCTGATCAGAATTTGGATTTAGCTTGCTGCCATATGGGTCACTGGCCTTTTATCGTCTAGCGGCAGCCCCCTCATGTGCCAGAGGCAGTCAGGATTGCCTTTCACCATTTTTCGGACATCAGGAACCCGGCATCCTATGCAGCACATGATGCGGACCAGAGGCTGAAATGCAAGATTGAGGCATTAGCCATTCCACGATTTAAACTTACGGAGTGGTGGAAAATTGGAGAAGGGTGACTATGAAAGAACCATTTGATGTCCGCGATGAGTTAGTAGCAGAGTTGTTGCGTTCTCTAGAGATGGTATGCACCCTGCTTCATTTACAAGTCCTCAAAGTAACTGGAACTGCAGCAGGAAGCTAGCTCAAGTCTTCGCACTAGGGTAACAGAGGGGTTCAAACAAGCTCGGCAGCTGTCCAAGAATATCGAGAGCTGCCGCGATTCCATTTATCACATGTTCGATGATACTTATCGCAGTTTTGAGGCAGAGGCTATTCGTTTGGAGAATGAAAACTCTGGTTGATGATTACTGTAGTTCTACACATCACAGAATATGATTACAGCTGCCGATCCTCCCCAATGAAGGCGTCTGCCATAACCATCTCATTGTCCAAATCACGCAGAAGTTCCTCCAATAGTTCGATCTTCTCTGATTGCTTATCTTTCAGGAGGTTAGCTCGATCTCTGGCAATTGAAAGCCATCGCGGAGAGACACCCTTTGGAGGATCCGGATTGTTTTAGCTGATGTCAATCAGATGACACTTGAGTTACCTTGTCAATGAGCTTTCCAATCACAGGTTGTAAGAGTGTCACACTTTTCGGGACCTCGCTGAAACCTTCGGCATCTGCTGTTGGGTGTAACGCCGTCACAGCGTTAGCTCGACTTGAGCTCGGTAAAGGCGACCTTGACAACTTAGCTGGTCACGCCCTGGGGCGTATGGCACGAAGGCTTTTCTAGAAGTTCGAAGACTCTAGTATAACTGCGGCCCTGCTCCTAGAACAGAGGCAAAGGAAGACGGAGACAAGAAGTGACGATTGAAGAAGACCAAGATGGCTCATCCTGGTCTTCCGCAGCTATCTTAAATACAAGAAGAGCAGGCTTTCAAGCGCTGCTATGAGTCACCGTATCGTAGCGTCCAACGTATCGCGTAAGTACCGCAATCCTAATACTACTACTACTTGTACTAGGATCGAGTCATCCCAAACTCCTAACTCCTATGTAAACTCCGAGTCCGTGACTAATATACCTTACAGCCGTAGTCACAACCGGTACAGTAAGGGTCCAATACGAAAACCGTAACATCACCCCCTTTTCAGCGTGAGTCCCCAGACTCACCGAAAGTCCCTCGCCGTCCACGTGGACTGCTCGTCACTAATCCGCTCGAAGACGTTAGCCCTCTCCAGACGATAGATGCAGTCCCGCTTGTCGTCCCTCGCCGATAGTCGCATCGCCTGAAGCTGGCGAATGCGAGCTGCAAGCCGCTCTTCTTCGTACGCGGCTGCTCGATAACGTCACCTCCGCAGTCAGGGACTCGTCCCCGATGCGGTTAAGTGCGCGATCGTGATTTTGTCGGAGGCGAGGATGACCAAGTCCTCGTGGGCGATGAAGGCGCGTCCCGCAGCCGATAGCATTGGATGGGCGTAGAGGGGTTTGCCGTAGAGATGAGGGGATCCGGGAATGAGTCCCAGCACAAAAGGGTTCGCACCTCCGACGATCTGACATGACTGGCATTCCTCTCTATGCCGTCGGGTCCGGTGATTGGGAAGTGAACGTAATGGGGCTGTCGATTCGCCCTGAACCCTCAGGCGCAAGGACCTGCGCGGGTCGTCGTCGTGCGTAATGGGGGTGTGAAGTGCGACGCCGGGCAGTCGCACACGTCCTCGAGACATGGGGGTTCCGTCGGTGTGAACGAGCCATGGGGTGATTCGGGGATTAGTAGGGTGGCTGTGCGTTCGAAGGAGGGGGTGTCTGACCGGGTAGTAATCCTCGTCGTCAGCGTGAGCTTCGTCGTTAGGGAGCGCTGCCTGTGCTGCCGTAACTCGCTCAATCTCCTCTGCGCTAAGCGCAGTTGTTCGTCGGCCCATCCTTCGCCACTCTCCGCCAGTCCTCCGCTGCTTCTAACTCCTGTTGGGTCTTCGAGGGGACGGTCGGCAGGGAGAATTCCCCTCGTGCCGATGAGGTCGTCACCTGGGGGGATAATGGCAACGGGTTCTCGATTGCCGTTGTCGTCTCTGAAGATGTGAGCGACGGCATGCTGCTGCTCGTCGTCGGGCTGGTGAGTCGGGTCGGGGAACCTCTGTAAGACATTAGCCCATTCTTGAGCGGTGATATGCCCCGCTCGCATGTTTGCAGGTGTGTACGGAGTGAGCTGGACCTGTTGAACCACGGTTTCTTCTTCGTCGTTTCGATGAGTTGGCGGCGTCTTGTGCGACTTGGTCGAGGAGGATCGCTGTGGTGACATGTCTGAGAGGAGAAGTGGGCATAGACGTCTGGTGGATCGGAGGTGAGAGGGATACTCTCCTTGGTTGTCCATGGGCTGGCTTTTAAGGATCGCACACCCGTCCGGCCCTCTTGATACGCCTTGATTGCGTCTGGTGCAAATACGTCATCTTTGTCGACCCACTGATTCTCCGAGTCCGAGTAACCCTTCCATTTGATGAGGTACTGGAGCTTTTTGCGGCGGCCGAAATGCCGCGAGTCTAGAATGGCCTCGACTTCATATTCCTCCTCTCCTTCCACAAGATCCGGCGGTGGTCGTGGAAAGTTTTCGCCATGAAAGGCCGTTCGTTTGTATGGCGTGAGAAGATCAATGTGAAACACTGGATGGATGCTCCACTGTGTGGGAAGTTCGAGGCGGTAGTTGTATGGGGACATCACCTGTACTACTTTAAATGGTCCGTGGCGTCGCGCCGCCAATTTCGCTGTGGGTTGATTGGTCCGTAGATGCCTTCCTTCCAGCCACACTTGATCGCCAACTTGATAGCGTGGAGTATCTTTGTGCCGAACCCAGCTGTCTTGTGCCTTTTTGATAAGGTCTTGGGCAAGCCGACGTGCCTCCTTCAATTGTGTTAGTCTGGTGATCACGTTTGGGATTGGAGATGGCTTATCCGTCCAATCGGCAGTCGGGTTGTATCCCATCAGAAGCATGAATGGCGATTGTTTCGTGTGTTCATGGGGCCAATTGTTGTGAGCGAATTCTGCTATTGGGAGGTATGCCGCCCAATTATCTTGACGCTCGTTGGCCCAGAATCGTAGGTATTGTTCAAGCCACTGATTGGTCCGTTCCGACTGCCCATCCGTGCGCGGATGATAAGCCGTGGAGATGTTCTGTTGGATGCCCAATATACGGCATACTTCTTGTGTGAATTTGGAGGTAACCGGGGGTCCCGGTCACTGATAACTTTACGCGGTAATCCGAATCGTTTGAACACGTGATTGACGTACAGAATGGCGGTCCCTTCTGCTGTGATCTCTTCGTTACAGGGAATAAATATGGATGCCTTGCTGCAATCATGGTCAGTAACGGTTAAAATGCTGTCGTATGACTGTGAGATCGGCAGTTTGGTGATAAAGTCAAGGGCAATGGTATGGAAAGGGGGGCGTCTTTGGCAGCGGTGATTGGGTGTAGTGGTGCACGGGTTGGTCTTGTATTGACCTTGATCCGCTGGCATCAGCACATCCTGTAACGTATTCATACACGTCTCGGCGGATACTTGGCCACCAGTGGTGTCGCTCTACGATCCGTTGTGTCCTGCTTATCCCAGGATGTCCGTGTACCGGTGGATCATGGTGGTCCTGTATAATGGCCCGGTACGCTGCCATGGGTCCTGTGACCACCAGTCGTCCGTCTTTGTACCATTCTCCCTCTATCTTTTTGAGGCGATGGGCGTCGACCCAGGTTTTGACTATGGCGGGATCTTGTCGTCGTCTCGGTGGTTGCATCATAGGATGTATTTCCAACGTACGCGCGCGTTAGTGGCTCGTATGAATACTTCTGGGGGTAACGACCACACCTTGGTTGTCTCCTTCTCCTTGGTCATAGTCCGGCCGTCTTGATAATGCATCCGCTCTTCCATTGTTCTTCCCTTTGATGTGGTGGATCTCGAAATCGTACTCCATTAACTCCAGTACTTCTCGGGCAACCCGTCGACTGATCTTTTGCGGGGTCTTCCAGTACTGGAGATTGAGGTGGTCCGAGAATATTTTGATTTTGTGTGGAGATCCTGCGAGTAGGGGTCTCCAGTGGCGAAGAGCTTTGACGATGGCAAGGAGTTCTAGGTCGTAGATATCGTAGTTTCGTTCTGCTTCGTTCAGCGTCGCCGAATAGTATCCTATGGGGTGCTTGCGACCGTCATTTTTCTTTTGCAAGAGTACTGCACCCACCGTGAACCCCGACGCGTCGACCTCTAGCTCAAACTGGTCTTGTAAATTGGGGTGCGCTAATACCGGTTCTTCGGTTACGAGTCGCTTGAGGGTCTTAAAGGCCCGATCTTCCTCGTCTCCCCACTTCCACTCGGCATCTTTCCTTGTTAACTGGTTGAGTGGTCGTGCATGGGTTGCGAAACCTCGGATGAAAAGACGGTAAAAGTTGCAAAAGCCCAAGAATGATCGTACGTCCCTGACCTTGGTTGGTGTTGGCCAGTCTCTGATACCGCGAACTTTTACCGGGTCCATACGCGTTACCCCCTTTCAAGGATTACCCCCAGGTAATCCATCCGAGGTTGGTGGAAGAGGCATTTTTCAAGCTTGAAATAGAGGTCGTGTTCTTGAGCAACGCGGAGAACATCTGTTACCGCAGCAATGTGGTCGGCGGACGTAGAACCTTCGCGCGTGGCTATGCCGATGTCGTCCATGTAGACGTGAATAACGGTTCCGCGGAGTTCGTGTTTTGCAATGGTATCACGGTAGATGTGGTTCATCATTGTTTGGAAGGTGGCTGGCGAGTTGGTAAGACCGAAGAACATGACCGTTGGCTCAAAAAGGCCAAATTTGGTTTTGAAGGCCGCCTTTTCTTGGTCACCGTCCCGTATGCGGATGTTGTTGTACCCCCAGCGGATGTCGAGCTTCGTATAGATGTGGGCGTTGCTAAGGTCGTAGATGAGGTCTTGAATCAGGGGGAGTGGGTATTGATTTCGTATGGTATATGAGTTGATTGTACGATAGTCCTGCACGGGGCATAGTTTTCCGTCCTTCTTTTTAACGAAAAGAACGAGGATGCGTACGGGGAGATGGAGGGTCTTAAGTACCCTTGCTGCAGTTTCTCATCTAGGAACTCCTTAAGCTTCCCTTCTTCTTCTTGCGTTAGCGGGTATATCTTGCAGTCTAATGCCGAAGGAGTGTTGGGTTTGAAGTCTATTGCGTGATCCCATGGCCTGGCGGGGGGAAATCGTTGTGATGCTTCTTCGCTGAAGAGTTGTTGAAAAGCGTGGTAGACTGCCGGCAGTTCCACGGGTTCTTCCTGTTGCTTCGCTTGGATGGCTAATTCTGTAGATGTAGTTGCTCGCAAGTACATGTCCTCCTCGTCTAATTCGAGGGTTATGGCCTCCTTTTCATCGTTAGTAAGGGTGGTCGCAATGACGGTATGTCGGTTCAGACTGTCCTGCGTGCTGATCACGACCGGCATAACCTCCTCGTGTATGACCGCGTCTCGCCAATTGATAGTTGGCTCGTAGGTCGCCAACCAAGGGTACCCTAGAACGATTTCTTCGCTTCCAAGATTTGTGACGAGGAACCGCATGGTTCTGTGGTACCCATTGGCGTATACGTCTAGGTCGGTGAAGTGAGTGATGGACCCAGCTTTATTTTCCGTGCTGTCTATATTCCAGACTTTTCGTGGTCGGTTTAATTGCTGGACCCCTATGCCCATTTTCTTGATAAAATTCGGGTGTATAAAGTTGTCGGTGGCCCCCGAATCCACCAATGCTCTTATGTCGGCCATTCGGTAATTCGTGCGAATCGAGACTGGAATTCGAAGAGAACGAAAGCGCGTCATGATTACAGAATTACAGTTTAAAGCCCTCACCCAGGCCGATGGGTTCAGGCGTTCCGAAAACCCTCTTTCCCCCATAGATCCTGCAATATCAGATCTTTTACTTCGTCGGGCGCGTTTGCAACTCCGGTGAGCCATTCCTTGGCTCGTTCCTCGGCTGTTTTGCTAGTCGAGGCGGCCTGTATCTGGGCTGGTGGGGATTCTTGCGTGTAGTAGTCAGTTTCCGTCGTCCGGACGTTGGAAGGTCCGGGGTTTTGTGGTTGCCATTGTCGTGGCTGTCTGGGATGGGGGCAGTTTCGTGAGAGATGCCCGGGCATGTGGCAGTTATAACACAACACTGTCCTTAGGTCTCGTCGGGACCCCCCTCGTCCTCGTCCTCTGGCTCCTGGTCCTCCCCTTGGTGGGAAGGGGGGTAAGCCGGTATACGGCGGCTTGCTGTAGTCGATTTCTTCCGATCCTGCTAGTCGCGCCTTTGTTCGGTCTGCGGAAGTGTCCATTGCCCACGGGTTAGCGAGATTTTGGGGGACGGTCCATCCAGCATTGCCCGTCTTTTTGGGTTTGGTGTCCTTGTATTCATCCACTTGCGCGCGGATATGGATGTAGTTACGCTGCCTCCGGAGTGTTGCTCGTTTCCACTCGTCGAATGTTTCTGGTTCGTCCAGATCGTAGGTTTTCTCGTAGAGTTTCTTAGGCAACCCCTTTGTGAAGAGGTCGATTGTTTGGGGGTCGTTGAGACGGTACCCGGCTTTCCTGGCGGCTTCTTCAAACTCATTGACGTACTTGTCAATGTCCCCATCAACCATCTTGAGCCCTTTTCTAAGAAGCGCTTGAGCTTGCTCTCGTTCGAGGGTATTGACGAACCTTTGGTTAAATCCTTCTGCTACCCCGCGTTCCAAAGGTCGCGTGTATGTTGCTCTATCCCGTTGTATCTGTCGGTTGAGCCACTTGAGGTACGAAAGTACCCATTCGCTGACTGATACCCCTTTTATGTAGGACAGGAAAAGGAGGCTTCGTCGATAGTCGTTGCGCATGACGGAGGTGTCGAGATTCATTCCCCAATACACGTGCCATTGCGTGAGGAATGAGTCCACTTTAGTACGGTCTCCGTCGAAGATGGTAGGGGGTTCACCGGTTAGCTTTTCGTGTCCGTGTCCTCCCCCTCCTGCACCGCCACCACCGCCACCTCCGCCTCCTCCTCCTGGGGGTCCTCCTCCTGGTGGGTTATTTGGGAGGTCAGGCGGGTTCCCCCCTCTTCCTGGGCGTCGGGGAAAGTCGTCTCCTGGTGGTCCTCCCCATCCTGGTGGAGGGTCTAGCGGTAGTTCTCGTCTTCCTCCATCCCCTGATGGAGGGTCTCCTTGGTCGGGTCCGATGGCCCGAAAGATTGCTGCGTCATCTGCTGTCATGCGATGCCCCGTTTCAGGGTTGATGGGCATGAGGTTTTGTTGCGACTCTTGTCTGATTGCTTCGACAGCTTCTCGCGTCGTTTGTTCTCTGACGGCCATGATTTCTTCGGCCGTCATGGTGGTGGTTGCCATTTCTGCTGCTGGTGATCGTACGTGAATGACTTCTGGGGTTTCTGAGATGTGTAGAGACTCAGCTCGTTGGATGGTGTATTGCTCGATAGGTCCGACACTCGCAGGTTGTCCTTCCTCACTTTGTTCTTCTTCGGTTTCTTTGCTAACCGCTTCTCCAGTGGAATGTTCTCGCAATTGGCCGTCAATAGGTCCCCAATCGGCCCGTGAGTTAAGTTCGCGTGCGTCTATGTCGCACTGGTATTGTCTTCCTGCTGGTCTGACGGCGTCCCAGCGGTGGTCTATGGGGTTCCACGTAACTTCTACCCAACACAGGTGATTGAAATTGAACTCAACAGGTCTGAACCTTGTAGGTCCGTTGAACTCTACAAAGTATCCGGTCTCGTCTCCTCGGTCTCTCCACCTGGCTGCTCCTAGGAATCGAGTTGGTACGTTGCGATCCCCTCTTCGGTCTAGATGGTAAGGACGGAAGCTCGTCCACTGGTCTCTGGTATTGACGGTCGCCACAATGAATGATCTTGGTCTTAATGTAACGCCGTCACAGCGTTAGCTCGACTTGAGCTCGGTAAAGGCGACCTTGACAACTTAGCTGGTCACGCCCTGGGGCGTATGGCACGAAGGCTTTGTCTAGAAGTTCGAAGACTCTAGTATAACTGCGGCCCTGCTCCTAGAACAGAGGCAAAGGAAGACGGAGACAAGAAGTGACGATTGAAGAAGACCAAGATGGCTCATCCTGGTCTTCCGCAGCTATCTTAAATACAAGAAGAGCAGGCTTTCAAGCGCTGCTATGAGTCACCGTATCGTAGCGTCCAACGTATCGCGTAAGTACCGCAATCCTAATACTACTACTACTTGTACTAGGATCGAGTCATCCCAAACTCCTAACTCCTACGTAAACTCCGAGTCTGTGACTAATATACCTTACAGCCGTAGTCACAACCGGTACAGTAAGGGTCCAATACGAAAACCGTAACATGGGCCGGAGGGTCCCACCATTCCTTGCTGGTGTTGACCCACATCAGACTCCATTCCATTGAGGAGTTTGACCCCATTCCAGAATGCAGATCGCATCTATAGGCATCGGCTCAGTGTTCTAGTAAAGCATTAGTTTTGATACACACACCGCCTCCTTGAAGCTGTTCTCCTCTGACTCATAGACACCTTGTTTCATCTCTGAGGACTTCCCCTGCATGGTTGATAGATTGTTGATCGGATATCAGCAGATGTCCCTCACAGTATGACGTCATAAGCGCTTATGTACACATGCGGATCTATGAATCTGAAACAAGTTGCATGGGGTGGCAACAATCTATATCCCCTTCTAATTAGTTGGAACAGGCCAAAAGCAAGAGAACTGCCGGGTTAGACATGAGAGCTGCCGGGATAGACACATGAGCTGCCGAGCTGGATACAAGAGCTGCCGGGTTAGACACGGGCATAGGCCAGCCATATGTTTGTGTTTTGACTGCTGGCTGAACAAATTAAGCCCACGCAAGCAGCACGCATAACACCCAATAATCTTTCCTGAAACATCTTCTGAAACGTGCCTGTGTGGGTCAATGGAATCCATGTGTGAGCTCCCAACAAACTTGCGGCAGCCCCAACAATATGCCGGCAAGTGAAGCGCTTGCCTGGCCCATATAGTACACCCACACACACTGTGTGATGACTCACTGTCACTCGACAGGGGGTCACGACGAAGGCGGAGACTGGGGGCTGCGAAGGGTGTGGAGAAGAAATACAGAAGAACACAGAAGACGCGGGCTACGGCCTTGGCTCAAAGAGGAGTAGTGGCGCACGAAGAGTGGGGCACTCGAAGGAGCTGAGAGGCAAGGGGAGGATGTCACAAGTGGACAGTCTGAGGGACTGTCCGTAGAATTGCACCAGCTTATATACTACAGGGGGTGGTCTGTGCGTAGCTTTAGGGCAGGCTTAGGGCCTACCCACGGGTGCTGCGCAGTACTGCGCAAAGGAACATTCTAGAGACGTCTAACAATAGAGTCCAATCAGAAGGGGTTTAAACATAGAACGACTGCGCCGCAGTCGATGATGCAATCTTGCGTCAGGATGGCGTGATTCCGCAGTTAATGCGGGATTTCCCGAGGAGTGGTGACTTGGTTGATTATCTTCGTTGATTGATCAACAATCAACTGTTGATAAGTACACGTGTACACAACACGTGGCTTGAGAGACGTGACTGATCACGTGACAGATCACGTGATCGTTTGAGAACAGAATTCAAACTCCGATTCGGAATTCCCCTTTAGGAAGGTGATTACATAAGACCGGACCGACGCGGACCGGTCCTAAGCGCCCTGGAGTCACGACCGGTTTATAGGTTCGTGACAGTATCCCCTTTTTAGCACTGTGCTATTCCACGAGCACTAATGGTCTTTGGTTGAGGGGCGGAGGGGTTGTCCTTGTGGAAACGTTGGACAAGATCTCGGGCGTGGGTCATTTGGGAGGCAGGAAGCCAGGAATTTTCGGAGTCGGGATACCCCTTCCATTTGATCAAGTAAAGTACGCCTTTCTTGTTAGGCGATATCTTTGATTGCAGGACCCTTTCGACTTCATAGTGTTCGTCTTCCCCTTGGACAATTTCGGGGGGCGGTCGGGTGAAGTTAGGGCCATGCGTGGTGTTTTCTTGGTACGGAGAGATCAGGGAATTATGGAAGACTGGGTGAATTCGCCATGTTTTTGGGAGTTGGAGTTTGCAGTTAACTCCCCAGGAAGATAGGACTTTAAAAGGACCATGGCGGCGGGGGGCGAGTTTAGCTTTTGGGTGGGTAGTGTGAATGTTAGTCCCTTCTAGCCAGACTAGATCGCCTTCATTGAACTTGCGAGGGGTTGGGATTGACTTGGAATTTCTCATTACTTCTGCGGCAACTTTGAGGGCTGCAGTAACTTCAGAGCGGATTTGGTTAAGTGCATCTAGTCTTTCTTCGGCTGTAGGTATCTTGCTTTTGAAGTGGATGGGGGGAATGAACTCTGGATTGTACCCATACCACACTTCAAAGGGCGACTTGTGAGTTGCGCTGTGCTGCCGTGCGTTGTGCGCAAACTCCATAAATGGGATCAGATCTACCCAGTTGTTTTGTTGGAAGTTGCAGAAGACGCGGAGGTACTGTTCGAGTTCCTGGTTTACGCGTTCGGTTTCTCCATCTGTTTGCGGATGGAAAGCCGTGGACAGGGTAGATTTGACTCCTAATTTATGCCAGATTTCTTGCATTACTTTTGATGCGAATTGAGGGCCTCTGTCGGAAATAACTTGTCGGGGTAGGCCGGTACGTCTCCAGACGTTTTCCAGGTAAAGTTGAGCAGTTTCGTCTGCTGTGATGGTCTTGTTGCACGGGGAAATGACTACTGCTTTACTGAGTCGGTCAACGACTACGAACAACGAGTCGTGGTTGTGGGAGGGGGGAAGGTCGGTGATGAAGTCCATTGTAATGGTTCCCCAGATTTCTTCGGGAATAGCGTTGGGTTGCAGAGGTACTTGGGTTCGTGGTTTGATCTTTGTGGATTGGCAGGTGGCACATCCATCGACGTATTCTTTGACGAACGTCGACATCCCTGGCCACCAAAAGTCTCGGGAAAGGAGTTCATAAGTCTTCCATCGCCCTGGGTGTCCTGTGGCAATGTGGTCGTGATACTGAGTTACGATGTCTCTTCGTAAGTTGTCGTCTTTGGGTATATAAACTTGTCCTCGGAATAAGATGACTCCATCTTCTAAGTTCCACTCTTCTAGCCCCTTGGTTAAGGAACGGGGGCCATTCTTCAAGAGGGTTTCTAGGGCTGTACTGACTTCTTTGTCGTAGGTATGTGTGTCTCGGATGCGTTGTCGAAGTGTATTATCACCGTGAATGGTAACCGCAGCTCTTTGCACTGCGTTGACCGAGAAAAATTTTGTATCCAGGAGCACTCGTTTTTCATCTTCATCTGCTATCCCCTTTTTATGGTCTGGACGCCGGGACAGTGCATCAGACTTGTTCTGAACACCAGGTTTGTGGATGATGATGAACTGGAAACGAGAGAGGAAAAGCGCCCATCGAGCTTGTCGACGGGAAAGTTTCTGCTTCGTCATGAAGTAGGCCAGGTTGTTATGGTCGGACCAAATTTCGGTGGAATCACTACGTCCCTCGAGGTAGTGTCGGAAGGCATGGAGGGCATGAATAATGGCCAAAAGTTCCTTATCGCAAATCTCGTAGTGGCGTTCAGCCGGGAGGAGAGATTTCGATAGAAAAGCAACGGGGTGCCATTGGTGCAGAGCATCAGGTTGTTCAAGGACTGCGCCCGTGGCGAAGTCGCTGGCGTCAGTGATGAGTCGGAAGGGCTTGGAATGGTCGGGAAGGGCTAGGACAGGAGCTTCCGTGAAGCATTTAATCAGAGTGCGGAAAGCGCTTTCCGCTGGGGTGCCCCAAGAAAAAGGTACGTCTTTCTTGGTTAGATCGAAGAGTGGTCGGGCGATGGTGGAATAATCTTTGATAAATCGTCGGTAAAAGTTACAGAAGCCTAGGAAGGCTTGGACTTGTTTGACTGTACGCGGAGTGGGCCATTCGGTAATTCCGGCAACCTTTGCCGGATCCATGGATACTTGGCCATTGGAAATAACGATGCCAAGGTATTCAACAGAGGTTTGTGCAAACACGCACTTCTCAGGTTTTAGATAGAGGTCGTGATGTTCCAGCCGTTGAAGCACGTCGTGTGTTAACGCTGTAAGGGAGGAGATATCTTCCGTAAAGATCAGGATGTCGTCTAGGTAGACCACTACATGTCCACCATCGATCAGAGACTCGAAAACTTGATTCATGAACGTTTGAAACGTTGCCGGGGCGTTGCAGAGACCGAATGTCATTACGGTTGGCTCGAAAAGACCTAAGGAGGTTTTGAAGGCTGCCTTGTGCTCGTCGCCTTCTCGGATACGGATATTGTTGTACCCCCAACGGATATCCAACTTAGTAAAATAACGCGCGTTGTGAAGTTTGTCGATTAACTCAGGAATGAGGGGTAGGGGCGCCGCGTTCTTGATCGTGATGTCGTTCAAAGCCCGGTAGTCTTGTACCGGTCGGAGTTTCCCATCCTTCTTGTCCACAAAGAAGAAAGGAGAGGCCATGGGGGACTTGGATGGTCGGATGTATCCTTTTCGCAGGTGCTCGGAAATGTACTCCTTGAGTGCGTCAGCCTCTTTAGGCGTGAGTCGGTAGATGCCACAGTTCTTCATTATGGCTCCAGGTTTTAGGTCAATTGCGTGATCCCAGGGTTGGTGTTCAGGTAAACGGTGAGAGGCATTCTCACTAAAAACTCGGTGTATCGTTGGAAATGACTCGGGATGTGCTCGGAGGAAGGTTTAGGTGCGGTCTTCGCAGCTATCTTAGTACTTGTAGTGATTTTTGCTCGGATTGCAAGGTGATCGTACTTGCAGAAACTGTGACTCCACAGCCAGGGTTCATAAGCTTCTGAGGTGAACGCGTGTTCAACAGGTTCTATCTCTTCGATAGTCGGGAGGCAAGTTCTTGTTGCGTCTTCAGGTCCTAGCTCTAGGATGTTTATTGTAGTATTTCTTGTTTGAGGGACTCGGGAAGAAATAACAACACTCGTTGTTGACAGAGTACAGGTTTTTGGGCATCGTGTAAAGGCTATCTTGGGTTGATGCCAGTCGATTTCCGGGTTATGTGCTCGGAGCCAATCCGTTCCTAGGATTATATCGTGCTCCCCAAGGGTGGTGGCGTATAGCTCTACCATTTCGTCGTGATAAGCGTCTTCCGCTGTTCTGATCCGTAATCTCTGGATCGTGGTGTACTTTACCGAACCCATCTTATTGGGTGACCCATCCACGTTTCTAACTGGTAAGGGTCGGATTAGTGTTCTCATTGTGAGTCCATTTGCACGCGCAAACCCATCATCCACGATGATGCCCTCCGCACCGCTGTCCAACAGGGCGCGGGCACTGATTTCTCTGCCAGACTTCTTTCCTACTAGTGTCACCTTGAGAACGATTGAAGGAGCTCTCCTATTCCGAATCGTCTCTACAGGTACAGGCTCGGCTCCGAGCGTCTCTAGTAGGGAAAGGCCGTGTATAACGCTACTGGCACGAATACTTCCAATCGACAGTGCTACGATGGAAGAGCCTAAAAATCCTCGTTAATAGGCACCGAACGCGGACGTGCGTTCGGGTCAAAAGGGAGTATCTCTCGATATATCGCTCCAATGTTTGCTGGGTGGTCAGCGGTGCTTCCTCCTGACCGGGTTCATCAACAAAGGCGCCGCGCGCCCTAGCGTTGTTGTCGGATTGGCCTCTTTGGCCTTCATGGCTGTCGTTTTGGCGTGACATTCTTTAAGTACGTGGCCTGGCTTGCCACAGTACAGACAGAGTTTATTCTTGAAGCGATACTCTCGCTCTTCCTTGGTAAGTTTGGTTCTTTGTTTGGTGCGTGATGAGGAGGCGTTGACATTTACGCTATCGTCCTCTGCTAGGACGGCTCGTCCTGTGGTGGGCTTATGGGTCTTGTTAAACTGGTTAATGGCGTGACCAGCGTAAATTCGATAGGCGCGATCGAATTCTCTTGCTTTCTCAACAAGGGTGTCGAAGGTGGCAGGGATGGGGGATATGCCGAGCAGCTTCATATTCAGAGCTGTTGGAATAGCTTGTCGAAAGGCATACATCTTGGTTTGTTCGTTTGCACCACTTCGTGTAGCATGGGTTGACCATTCTTGGAACCATTCGTTGAAAGGTCGGGTCCCCATCTTCAGAGAATACATTTTGTTGGTGGATTCCATGGCAGTATGACCAGGAACGAAGTGTGCATCAAAATCGGTTTTGAACTGTGCCCAAGTGCCAAAGGTAATCGCGCGCCGCCGGTCGGGTTTAAGGCTTCTTTTGCCTATCTTGGCCCATTCTCCAGCTGGAGTTCCAACTTGAAGTAGGTAAGGGCAGTGGATACTTTCTTATCGTCGGTGTTAAAGATATCCTGGTTTAGATGGAAGTAATTGGCTAGGTTGTTCCAAAAGCTTCCGCATGGTTGGGCTTGCCATCAAAGGGCTCAGGCGCTGCGCCTAAAATTTTTGCAGGTGCAGGGCTGCCATTGCAGTGGGTACAGGAGGAACGGTAAGGGGGGTGCTGAGGAAGAGGCTTGAACAGTTAGGGGTGGTGATGGGAGTCGATGTGGGGAACTGTTGCAGGGAAACGGCTAGGGCCGGAGGTACTAGGGGAAACTGGGGTGTCGAGGGTCGGGAGGTTACTTGGGATAGTAGACCAGAGAGTTTTTTGGTAGTAGTGTCTAGGATTTGCGATACTTCCTCTGTGTCGCTGTCTGAATCTTCGGATTGACTAGGTGTGTTAAAGTGGACTGGTTTGTTGTTTAGATAGATCCACTGTTCGTTTACAAAGTTCCAACGGACGTTCTTTCCTTTGAAAGTGGCGTGTAGGGAGTTGTAACTTAGGTCCTTGACTTTGTCGATACCAGGAAAGGCTTCTTTTAGGTCCTGAAAAACGATTTGGTGCTGGGTAGCGACTATTGTCCACGGGTGTTTTCCTGTGGGCTGGAATATCCTCGTCTTTCCACTTGGCGTAGTAAAGATTATCGGTGAGAAGAAATAGGGGTCGAAGAAGTACTGGGACGTTGGCTTTTTCTTCTGGTGTGAGAGGTCGTTGTGTATTCATTCACCTCTTCTGGTGAGGCGGGTGACAGTCCAACTGTCCAGGTTCCAGGGGTAGTAGACCTTGTATGCAGGGAGGAGGATAGCTCTATCCGGACGATGGGGTCTTTGTGAACGACGGATCCAATGGTATTCTTCCCAGATACCAAAGTGGGTCAGGGTTGTCTTACTTCTCCACAAGAAGTCTTGGAAATACAAGGGGCTTGTCGAGATCTCGCTTATGCGTGTAAGCGGCTGGGAAAAGTACAGGGTTTCAAGATTGTGCCGGTTTTGGTACAACAGAGAACAGTGTCTTCTGAACACGTCGAGTTCTCGGGGTTCGGGTTGGTAGGCTCTTGGTTACTAGGATAGCCTCGGGGAGGTGACAATGGATTTCTCGGGGCTGGGTTTCGAGATACTGAGCTTCGTCACTGCTCGTGGAATGCTGCCTCGCAGTCGGAGTTGCTTGGATACTGGGGTACACCGGTTCACTTGGACCGGCTTGGTTAATACTCGGAAGGGGGATCTGGGTGTTGGTAGCTCGACGAGCTCGGGGGCCCTTCTTGGGGTTACAGGGGTACTCGGGGTGGAGGCTATGGGCCGATCGTCTACTTGGAAGCGACGATGAGTTCTTCTTTGGGCGACGTGTGAGGATGCCAGGTTAATTGCCCAATGAATTGGATCCAGGATTTTCAAATTTTACACTCGTAAAATTTATTCTCGACAATCTATACTATCTAGACCTTTCTCTATAAGGTAGATAGTTAACTCCAGGGGACCACAACACTACGTTGGGGTGTCGGGGGGTGTTGGGACGATAACCGCAGGTGCAGACTTCTTGAGAGCACCAGCAGGGGCCTGAGGTCAGAGTTGGTCCCCAACCGTCGTTGGACTAGGCGGCTGGTTGGTATCTCCGTTATGTAGGGAGATGTCGGAGTCTGAAGATTCGTCTTCAGTTTCAGGGGAACTAGGGGGAAGCCGATCTGTATTCGGCGGAGCAAGGGTGGAGTCCGGAAAGTTTCTCTAGCGTTGAGAATCGAAACTAACTCTGGGTCGTCAGAGGTGAAGGGGGGTAGTGCCAGTTACTCGGGTTGACAAGGTTCCGATCTGGGTTGGACAGGTAGTTTCCCACACAGAGGTGGTGAAGGAATAAGTGAACTCCGAACTGTCGAGATGACTAGACTAGACGGGGGCGGAGTCGGGGTGAATGACCACTCGAATTTCTTGAAGGAAATCTGTATTTCCTGGTATGTGAGGCGGAGTCGGTCAACAAAGTGAAGAGAGAACCGTCTTCGAGTTGCCGGATGTAGTGGTCACGACGAGGGGGAACGTGGACAAACCAAAGATAGTCGCTTTTGGTCCACACTAGGAGTTGGTCTGTTGGATGGTTGGTGGCAGAGACGGAGTTTGAAAGATGCCAATAAAGGAGTTGCTCGTCGGCAGCCTTGACGACTTCAGAAAGATCGTCATAAACTCGTGGTAAACCCTTTCGGGGATGACTTCTCCAAAGTCAAAGAGGTCATAAGGGTACGTAAGGCGGTAGGGGGTTCTGTCCAACAGTCAAGACGGGGGTTATCGATGAGGTCGTAAGTGGAAGTGACGGGATAGTAGCGGTCAAGTTGCCGCTGCCTGTGGGACTCGAAGTTAACTCGGGCTCGTGCAGCCTTTGTCTTCAGATAAGTTGAAGTGAACGGAGTAGAAGGTGGCACTTAAATCACTCGATTTAAGTCCAAATCCCAAATAAGTAACACTTACTTACTTTGCGTTGCACTTAAAACACTCGTTTCAAGACAAGGCAAATATATAACCACTTATCTAAAGTGGCTGATCGTCGGGAAAGGTGGAGATGAAACTAAAGGGGTCGGCAGGAATACGAGGCGAAAGACAATAAGCAAGAAGGTGGGGGGCAGAACGAACCAAGTCCTCGAAGAAGTAGGCCTGGTGGTAAGCGTAGATTTGTCCGTTAAAAGAGAACGTAAATGTCCGTAAGTGGTCACAATTCTTCCGTCCAAAAAGTCCTGGATCTCTAGGGTCACTAGAGAGTCAATGTACCCTGCCCTGTGGATATTAGCAAGGGGGGCGAAAGCGCGTCTCAGGCCTTCCCTGAAGTCGTAACGGATAGTCCCGAGGGGGGTGTCAGGGGAGGGAAGGTCGTAGATGGCCTTGGAACAGATGTACAAAGGCGGAAAGTCGGGGTGTTGAGCGGGGTCAACAACGCGCGGGAAGAGGGTGTAGACGTGAGGGGGAAGAAGACGGAAGGGGTGACAGAAGGAAAGACCGAGGGAAATTAGCGAGCGAGGTGGCGAGGGGAACTTTACTGATTAGTTCCCGGAGGGTCGTGGAAGCGGGCCGCCAAGATTCCCTTGGGGGTGACGACGGAGATGTACTGGTGGGGTGTTCTCCTTGGGAAAGGAGGCAAGGGGGGCCTGGTAGGCGGTGGGACCGAGGGGAGGGAGGTTCTCTTGTTCGGGGTGAGGGGCCGGAGGGAAGACGGGGCCTTGTTCTGCTACTCGCTCGTAGTCAATCGGCGAGTCGGGGGTCGCAAGGCGGGAGGGGACCGGAACAGGAGACGGAGAGCGACGAGGAGTCGGAGGAAGAACAGGAGGTGGCGAAGGAGAGCCACGAAGGGAAATAGGGGGGCGGGGGGTCGGGACTCGGAGGGGAGGCGCAGACTCGGCGCGGGGTTCAGGGGACAAGGGGACAACGTTCCCGTTGAGGTCGATGATCTCGAGGACCTCTTCGTAGAACTGGGCGGTGCTGGGGGACAGGGGACGAGGGGAAGGACGAGGGGTGGCTTCTTCAGCCGGAGCGTAGGGTAAACTAGTTCGGGGTTGCGTCCCGAACGAGGGCAACAGGGGCGGGGGGCTCGTTACCACCAAGGTGGCAGGGGTGTAGGGGGCGGTGAAGCGGAGGCTGTCTAGACGGACAGCGGAGGTGGAGGGAACAGGGGAGGCGCGGGAAAAGTCGAGGGGGCTACCTTGGTTGTCGAACTCCGACTGGTAGCTGGCAGAATCTCCGTCCCACTGACCGTACTGCGAGAAGTCGTACTCGTAGTCAAAGTCAGCCACTGGAGCAGCCCGGAGTCAGTCTATTGGTTAGACTGTCCAAGTGTGATGACTCACTGTCACTCGACAGGGGGTCACGACGAAGGCGGAGACTGGGGGCTGCGAAGGGTGTGGAGAAGAAATACAGAAGAACACAGAAGACGCGGGCTACGGCCTTGGCTCAAAGAGGAGTAGTGGCGCACGAAGAGTGGGGCACTCGAAGGAGCTGAGAGGCAAGGGGAGGATGTCACAAGTGGACAGTCTGAGGGACTGTCCGTAGAATTGCACCAGCTTATATACTACAGGGGGTGGTCTGTGCGTAGCTTTAGGGCAGGCTTAGGGCCTACCCACGGGTGCTGCGCAGTACTGCGCAAAGGAACATTCTAGAGACGTCTAACAATAGAGTCCAATCAGAAGGGTTTAAACATAGAACGACTGCGCCGCAGTCGATGATGCAATCTTGCGTCAGGATGGCGTGATTCCGCAGTTAATGCGGGATTTCCCGAGGAGTGGTGACTTGGTTGATTATCTTCGTTGATTGATCAACAATCAACTGTTGATAAGTACACGTGTACACAACACGTGGCTTGAGATCACGTGACAGATCACGTGATCGTTTGAGAACAGAATTCAAACTCCGATTCGGAATTCCCCTTTAGGAAGGTGATTACATAAGACCGGACCGACGCGGACCGGTCCTAAGCGCCCTGGAGTCACGACCGGTTTATAGGTTCGTGACACACTGCCGATGAAACTACAATCCCCTAATAGGATGTTTCACAATATATCTATCTGCATAGTTGATAATTATAGATGGACATACCCAGGCCACGCTCCTACTGTTTCCTCCTATATCTACTCCCGACACCTCTTGCCTTTGATCCATAAGACCATTGACACCACCCTTCCTCTGTGACCATGTCAACTTCCAATCTCAGTCTAACCCAGGACGAACAAACTCTTCACCACTATGCAGCTATGCTCGAGAAGGAACTAGAAGCCTATCATGCATGCATACCCAGAGATGAAAAGGTGTGGAGGAAGAAATTCAGAACGCACTTGGTATTCTAGTCTTCCTACAATCCACTTCTATAAGCTGAGCTGAGGTCTATGCAGAAGACTTCAGTGGACTATTATTTCGGTGCCAATAGAAGAGGCTCTGTACCTCCCCGCATTCACCCACTGTTGTTAAGCCTCATGGAAGTGATCAGAGAGGGTGGAACCTCCGTGAAAATAAGTTCAGTCTCAGTGAAGGATCCAAGGATTTTGATGAGCAACTATTATACTTCACCAACGGATCTCCCACCACTGAATATACATTTACCAGGCCAAAATGGTGTGGATCCTCTCTCTGACATTCATGTCTGTCGACTGACATCGGCAGCTTCTTGTCAAGAATGCATGGACAGTTTGGCGTCAGTAGGCGGCATGATGATAAATATGCCATCGGCAGCTTCCAGTCCAGCTCCTATAGCACCTGAGCATCAAGAAAACTCAGCAGGTGGAAACATAATGACTACCTCAGCGGCAGCTTCTGGTCTAGAACCTATGGCATCTGAACCTCAAGAGCCCTCGGCAGAGATAGGCAATCCAAGAGCCCCTATTCCCAGGAGGAAGAAGGATTCGTATGCATCTGGTAGTGGTGTTCGCAGTGAGTCCTGAATTTTGTCATGCAGATGTGTTGAGGAATAAAATTGCCAAAGAAATTGTTACCAGATCGGCAGCAAAAAGGAGTGCTGCCGATGATATTGGTGAAGCAGCTATCAGCACTACATACAAGACTAGGAGGCGTGCAGGAGTTAATAATCCGAGTGCAGCTAGGCCAAATATCAAAGGTAAGGGTGAACGGGATAAGAGGACAAGCTCAAGAAAGGGCAAGCCTCTACACCCAGAAGAGGACCCTGACAACAACTGGGAGGATGAAGCTCAACCTCTCAATAAACCAATGGAGGGAACCAATGAGGAGGCGTCGCCAGGTGCATTAGGTCTAGCTTCCATTGGTTCTATGCTCATCACATTTACCGGCAGCTAAAGAAATTGTTACCAGATCGGCAGCGAAAAGGAGTGTTGCCGATGATATTGGTGAAGCAGCTATCAGCACTACATACAAGACTAGGAGGCATGCAGGAAATAATAATCCAAATGCAGCTAGGCCAAATATCAAAGGTAAGGGGAAACAGGATATGAAGACAAGCTCAAGGAAGGGCAAGCCTCTACACCCAGAAGAGGACCTTGACAACAACCGGGAGGTCGAAGCTCAACCTCTCAATAAACCAATGGAGGGAACCAATGAGGAGGCATTGCCAGGTGCATTGGGTCTAGTTTCCATTGGTTCTATGCTCACCACATCGATCAGCAGCTGAGGGCGAAGATAACAATAATATAGTTAAACAGCTCGAACGGGAGGTCCAGAGTCTAAAGGTCAGATGTGACTGGCAAGAGAAAACAATTAAGGATCTGAAATCCAGATGCGATAGCCATGAGAAGGTCCTTGAGTCACTTCGGCAGCAAATTGTGGGTCTCCATGAGAGAGGGAAGAGCCTGAATACTACATATTTTGGGGAGAACTATGATCTCATGCCATAGCTACACTCCTCATACCAATACAGGCTCATCGGCAGGATGTATGCATGGGCATTGCAGGTCAATACATGCTTGTCGGAAGAGTACAGATATGAACACTGTGAGCCAACTTCATTGGAAGAAGAAACTGCAGGCCAATACAAGCACATCGGCAGGACGCACACATTGGCAGAATGGGCCAGTACAAGCTCATTGGCAGGATACATACCTTGACGCCATGGGCCAATACAAGCTATTCGGCAGAATACACACGCTTCTACCGTGGGTCATTACAAGCTCATCGGCAGCAAGTACACTTCGGCGCCATGGGCCAATATAAGCCATAAACACACAAACGCCATGGGCCAATACAAGCTTGTCAGCAGAATATGTATATGAGTACAGTGGGCCAATACAAGCTCATCGACAGAATACACACATCGGTGCCATGGGCCAATACAAGCTGTTCGGCAGAATTCACCTATGGGAAGAATAGGCCAATACGAGCTTGTCAGCAGAATACACACATGAGCACCGTGGGCCAATACAAACCCATCGGCAGCATGTACACGTCGGCAGCGTGGGCCAATACAAGCTGTTCGGCAGAATTCACCCATGGGAAGAATGGGCCAATACAAGCTGTTCGGCAGAATACACACATGAGCACAGTGGGCCAATACAAGCCCATCGGCAGCATGTACACATTGGCAGTGTGGGCCAATACAAGCTGTTCGGCAGAATCCACCTATGTGCAGAATGGGCCAATATGAGCTTGTCAGCAGAATACATACATGAGCACCGTGGGCCAATACAAACCCATCGGCAGCATGTACACATCGGCAGCGTGGACCAATACAAGCTGTTCAGCAGAATTCACCCATGGGAAGAATGGGCCAATACAAGCTCGTCAGCAGAATACATACATGAGTACAGCGGGCCAATACAAGCTCATCAACAGAATACACACATCGGCGCCATGGGCCAATACAAGCTATTCAGCAGAATTCACCCATGGGAAGAATAGGCCAATACGAGCTTGTCAGCAGAATACATACATGAGCACCATGGGCCAATACAAACCCATCGGCAGCATGTACACATTGGCAGCGTGGGCCAATACAAGCTGTTCGGCAGAATTCACCTATGGGAAGAATGGGCCAATACAAGCTCGTCGGCAGAATACGTACATGAGTACGGCAGGCCAATACAAGCTCATCGACAGAATACACACATCGGCGCCAGGGGCCAATACAAGCTATTCGGCAGAATTCACCCATGGGGAGAATGGGCCAATACGAGCTTGTCAGCAGAAAATACATGAGCACCATGGGCCACTACAAACCCATCGGCAGCATGTACACATCGGCAGCGTGGGCCAATACAAACCCATCGGTAGCATGTACACATTGGCAGTGTGGGCCAATACAAACTGTTCGGCAGAATTCACCCATGGGCAGAATGGGCCAATACAAGCTGTTCGGCAGAATTCACTCATGCAAAGAATGGGCCAATGCAAGCTCATCGGCAGCATGCGCACCTTGGCAGCATGGGCCAATTACAATCTCATCGGGACAAATGTCATAGGTGCATTGTGGGCCCATGCAAGTGATTCGTTCGGCAGCTATCCTACCAGCGGTACAGATAATGTGGGCCCACACGAGACTGTTTGCAGACAAGCCTGATGGGCCCATACAAATATATGCACATTATATTAACAATGGGCCCACATGGGCTTTGCCGACTGACATGGCACAATTGCACATGGGCTTTACCGAGTCTATCGCAAGGATTTGCGTCATGGGCTCAGATAGAGTCTTACCTCAGTATGCGCATTGTGCGCGACCGCTCCCTTAGACGCATCGAAATAGATCAGTCTGGCTACATCAAGGATGTCCTTGAACGCTTTGGCATGTCTGATGCCACACCACACAACACACCCTTGCCCGCTGGTGCTGACGAGCACCTGGTTAAATACACGTCGCAGGCAACTGCCTCAGATATTTCCCACTACCAATCCTTGATTGGGAGTCTGCTTTATGTGCAGATTGGCACTAGGCCAGATATCTCCTTCGCTGTGTCACGTTTGGCGCAGTACGCAGCGAACCCTTCACCACAACATCTGCGACTTGCGCAGTATGTCCTGTCCTACTTAGTGGGAACTATGGATATGCATATTGTCTACGATGGCGCCAATGGCGATGGCCTTCACGGCTACACTGATTCCAGTCTGGCTGATCAGACTGATGACCACCACTCCACCTCTGGTTATGTGTTCCTACTAGCTAACGGTGCAATAAGCTGGTCTTCGCGCAAGCAAAAGACTGTTGCCCAAAACACAACGGAAGCGGAATACATGGCCATGACCGACGCGGCTAACCAGGCTGCGTGGTATCAGAGCTTCCTCATGGAACTCGGGTACGAGGTCGACGACCCCATCCCACTGCATGGTGACAACAAGGGTGCCATTGACTTGGCCTTGAACCCTGTCACTGGGAGACGGTCTAAGCACATTGCCATACGGCATCATGTCATTAGGGAGTATATCGAAAAGGGGACCATCACCCTCATTAGAACCCCTACTGTGGATATGGTTGCGGACGGCTTTACAAAGTCACTACCGCGTGTCCTGCTGCAGAAGCACAATGATGACATGGGACTTGTGTGCTCTTAGATTGTAGATCACGGGGAGATGTTGATAAGTGACCCTTGCGCACTTAGCGGCTCACACGGACCGGACTTGCAGCATGGACTGCTTTAGATTAGATTAATTGGACTTGTAGATTACTTACATTTGATCTGTACAATCTAGCGCTTATCATTGCGTCATGTATGACATCACTGTACCTTATGATATCATAGATCCAGACTCTCTTTGTTCTGCGCTCCTTGTTCTCCATTAGCACACTCTTTTGTCCCACATATAGAACAACGTCTCTTGTACTTTGTGACCCTGTGTTACTTCTCTTGTACTAGTGTCACTCTCCTGTATAGTATAAGTAGTAGGCTTGTACGCTCCTGGTCCACATCAGTTCCTCACTGTTGTGTGCCAGGTATGTTCCCTCTTCTCCAATGTAACATCAGTTCCTCACTGTTGTGTGCCAGACACTTTGCTTCACCTTGCTAGATTTTCCTGTTGCTGCTTCCAGCCACCCAGCTTGTCTCACCACAGAACACTTTGTCCCTCTGTGAGTAAGCTATCTATGTGTGCTGTTCATCAGTCAATTGGCCAATTAACCCCCCCCCGCCCTCGCTCGTAATATCAACCTATGGCATCCACCCGACCTCCCAGGACCCTCTGTGTCCTCTTTCGTCAAGTTCTCACGGACATTCTGGCAAACAACTATTGACTCAAATGAAATAACCCCTTCAGCTTCGAGATTATGAGGCGCCAGGGGACCCACTGACACGCCCCGTAGACCCTCCCTTTTCCCTGTTAAAGTGTGAGTGATAATAAGCATTCAACAAGGCTCACAAGTGGTTGGTCCACTCACAAAGGCACCTAAAACTCAGCCTGGCCATCAAACGCACTCCATAATGTACAAAGTTCAGTCAATCCTCCAGACCAACTCGCTTTGTCCTCAGTGTCTGCACAGCATCACAAGGCATTTCCGCCCATTTCTCGTAAGAGACAAAGCCTTACTCTTTGACCAGAAATGTCAATGTGTAGAAGTGTTCTGTAAGCCCATCCTCCCACATCGTCCCAACACCACGGCCAGTATGATATTGTTTAACGTGTCCCCCAATCTCCTAGATGTACATGTGCCATAGGGTATATATTTTTGTCTCAATATCTACTTTTTCCTCTTCTGTATATGTTGTCCTATCATGCTATAAAAACTAAAAACATCATGGCTTAAACCCAAGCAACGTGGGTAAATATGAGTGATGAGTACTATGAGTTTCAACCTTCCCTATGATGCGCTCCAGGCCGATGCGTGCACCTACAGAAGCCTCTGTGTACATCTGGGTGGCAATCTCTATATTCTCAGCCTCGGTGGTTACTGCAAAAACCAGTTGCCGGGGTCTCTTGTTAAGAGCAGCGTCGGGTGTCTTACAGAGTCCATACAATGGAGTAATTCCAAGATGGAGGGATGGTGGGTGGGACAAGTTACAGGGCCCTTATGACACATTGGTTAACAGGTCCACAAGTACAAGTAAACGTTTACATAGCATGTAGTCAAGAGAAGGCTACTGGCGCCGACACCGAGAATGACATATCCTTGTGTGCGTTTGAGACCTACATGGGCATCCCACAACAGGACTGCTTCACTGCCAGCGCTGGATGAAGGTGAGGACATCGAGCATGCCACCCTGCGAGACACCGCCCACTATTACGTGTGCCTGTGCAGCGAGGACTGAGTCAAGTTTGAGGAGTGTAACGTTACAGTAGGAACGTTCAGCTCGGTGTGAGCAAGTCTGGTCTTTCTATGTCAATGAGCGAGGGTTCAGCCGATAATGGCAAGGTTTAAGTGGTTAACAAGGATCTCAGAGTATGACACAATACTCAAGATGTGAGAGGAGTTCAGGGGTTCAAGAGGTTCGACGGTTCAGCAGAGAGTTACCCCAAGGGAATGGGAAAACAATGTATACTGTGATGGTAAAGAAGTCGAGTCTAAGGATACAAGCTACCTAGGGCCACGACTTATATAGAAAAGGGTTTGTTTGTGCGGAACAAACAAATGGCGCAATCCGCAGCAAGCATGAGAAGTAACACAGCAATCTGCAGCAAGCGTGAGAAGAAAGTACAGCAATCCGCAGCAGGCACAGGAAAAAGAAGAAAGTGTGCACAGCTATCCGCAGTAAGTGTGAGAAGAAGCGAGGATATAAAAGGCAAGTGAGACATGTCTCAAAGTTAAAAATAGAAATGAGACACCTGCCATAAAAGGGTGCATTTAGCCCAAGTATAGTAGTAATAAAGACTAATAAGGACAATGAGTGTCTCATTGTCTCACTTTGCACTAGGAGAGAATCTTAAGGCTCCTAGTGCGCAGCAAGTCCGAAAAAGGGAAAGCCAAGAAAGGAAAGACTTTCCCGCAAATGCAAGTGTAAGTAAGAAATTAAAGTAAAGTTGAAAACAAGTCCAGTCTGTAACATTACCCTCCCTTCAGAGTCCTTGTCGCCTCAACGTCCCTAGAAACGATCTGTGCCAGGCTCAGGGTCATCAGTCTGTACGAGATCATCGTCAACCCAATCAGAGTTATAGTTCTCCGCAATGACCTCCCGGCAGCGATGAGTGCGAAGGAACTGGAAGTGTCTGCGAACTCCGCACTTCCAGCACTGCTCATAAACAGGGCAGCGGATCTCGGCATGTCCGGGGTCGTTCCTAAAACACTTGCCACACCACTTGTTGGCAGCATCTTCTTCTCCCGGTTGTTCTTCAAGCCGACGCCATAGGCACTTGTTGGGCCAGTGACCTGCACTCTGGCAATGGTAACAGTACCGCTTGGTCCGAGGACAGTTGAAGCTGCGATGGAAGCGACTGTCACAGCGCCAGCACAGGTCTCCGTTGTGATTTTCCCGGAGGCGGGGCATCTCTACAGGTCCTCCGGGGTGAGGGGGAAAGGGAAGGTCTTGGTGGCGGCAGAGGCGAGGTTGCTGCCATGTGTCAGCATAGTGTTCTGCAATCCGGGTATAGGCATGTGCGGCTTCCAGCCGACTGCGCACTCCATCCAGTTCTGAGGTGGTGTTGAACAGTAGTCCATGGACTCGATTGCATTGAGCCTGCAGATCAGTGAACTGCCTCTGGAGCGTAGCCCGCTGTTCCAAACAGTTGCGAAGGCGAGAGACCTCCGCATCTAGCTGTGGGGAGTTGAGGTCCCTCAGGGCCTCATCTACGGCATATGCCCGCGGGTCGTCACGTGAGAGTTGCTGCATCTGATCATCTGACATGACCTGTGGCATGGCTCCTGGGAGACTATCCAGGTACACCGGCTCTCCATAGACTGGTTGACCTCGGCCCATACAGCCCTTGACATCTTGACGGTTACTGGTGTAGGCGATGTACTTTGCTAAGACTTTAGTGCCATCAGGCTGGTTGATGTAGAGGGGGTGGAAGCGGGCTGAGGTTTCTATGTTTGGGAAGAAGGGGAGGCCTGGGTGGTCATCGTCTTCGTCTGGTTCATCGTTGGCAGAGGCAGCTACACGCTCATAGTCGATAGGGGCATCCTCTAGTGGAGGCATCGATGAGTGGGAAATCACAGAGGCCGGGGGAGAGTCAGGAGGAGGGGTGGAAGGAGGGAGTGGAGGAGGAGTGGCGGTTGGTTCAGGAGGGGGAGACAAGGAGGACCTCGGGACTAAGTTGGGATGTCCATTGAAGGTTTCCAACAGCGCAACCAGTGCTGGGTTGACATCCATGGTGGTCTGTTGTTCTGGGGTTGGGGGTCGAGAGAAGAACCCTCGTTCTATGGAGCGTTCAACGAGGGCTTCAACAGAGGAGGAGCAAGAAGGCATTGTGTGCGAAGATGTAAGAGTAGAGGAGTGGGGGTCTTTTCCTTCCAACCTTGTACTTCTTATATGTGAGGAGGGCGCTCCTTCGGCATTCAGGTGTAGCCGGAAGAAGTCTTGAATTGCTTCAGGGGCCGATACATTTTCCTCCGGTTCCCATGAGTTGTCACTGTCAGGGAAGCCCTTCCATTTGATGAGGTAATGGAGTTTACGTCGTCGTCCCTTCTTGGCAGAGTCTAGAACTTTCTCTACTTCCCATTCTTCTTCTCCGTTTATTATGTCAGGTGGGGGTCGTGGGAAGTTTTCTCCATGGAGCGGTGTTTCCCTGTATGGTGTAAGTAGGTTGGCATGGAACACAGGGTGGATCTTCCATTGCAGGGGTAGGGCGAGTTCATAGTTGACCGGTGACAGGACTTTGGTAATTCTGAAGGGTCCATGTCGTTTTGGAGCTAGTTTGGCGGTTGGATGGCTAGTCCTTATGTTTGTTCCTTCTAGCCACACCATTTCTCCTTCTTTGTATGGTTCAAACTTGGAGGGTCGCCGTGCTAGGGAGTCTTGTGCTTTCTTTAGGTTGTCCTGAGCTTCCTTCCTCTTGTCCTTCAGTTCTTCAAGACATTGTCCTACACTTGGGACTGGGGAGGGTTTTGGCGTCCATGTGGTGCGTGGGAGTTTTCCCATGATTAGTTCAAATGGGGGAATTCGGGTTGTAGCGTTGGGCCAGGAGTTATGAGCAAATTCTGCCATTGGTAACCAGGTTACCCAATCATCCTGTCTTGCATTACACCAAAACCTTAGGTATTGTTCTAACCATTGGTTTGTTCGTTCTGACTGTCCATCTGTTTGTGGGTGGTATGCTGTTGAGATGTTCTGTTTGATGTCTAAGGCTTTGCAGAGGGCTCTTGCAAACGTTGATGTGAATCGTGGGTCTCGATCAGAAATGACCTTCTTGGGAAGGCCATAGTGGCGGTAGATGTGTTGTAAATAGAGTTGTGCGACTCCGGCTGCATCTATTGTTTCGTTGCAAGGGATGAATAATGCTGCTTTTGAACAATCGTGATCTGTGACTGTGAGGATTGTGTCATAGCCTTTCGACTTGGGTAATTTGACGATGAAATCCATGCTGACAGTTTCAAATGGTTCTGTCATCTGTCCGAAAATGGGTGAGAGGCTTGGCTTCTTTGGGTGGGTGTTGACTTTATTGGCTTGGCATGCTGCGCATCCTTTGACATATTCTTCCACATCTTTCTTCATGCCAGGCCACCAGTAGTCTCGTGTTATCAGAGCCATTGTGTTTGAAATTCCAGGGTGTCCAGCGCTTGGAAGGTCATGAAAAGCGTGAATTACCCCCCTCTTAAGGTCGTTGTTCCCTGCAACAACCAAGCGCTCATCTTTCCAGTGGAGCCCTGAGTGTTCCTTTAGGTTGTGGGTATCTATCCAGGTTTTGATACGTTCCTGGTCTAGGTTCTGTGTGACATAAGCCCATAGTTCTTGTTCCTGTGGCAGTTCCCTTGTAGCTTTGACAAATAGTTCTTCCGGAAGGACTGTTACATCCGAGTTGTCATGGGAACCATCATCATAGTCTGGTCTTCTTGACAGGGCATCTGCCCGGGCATTCTTGGAGCCGGCAATGTGGTGGAGTTCTATATCAAATTCGGAGAGTTCCAGGACTTCTCGTGCTACCCGTCGACTGATCTTGTGTGGTTCTTTCCAATATTGGAGGTTTGCATGGTCTGTGTACACCATTACCTTGTGAGGGGAGCCTGCTAGATATGCCCGCCAATGTCGTAGAGCCTGCACAATAGCTAGCAATTCTTGATCATAGATGTCATAATTTCGTTCTGCTGGTCCAAATGTCTGGGAGTAGTAGGCCACTGGGTGGCGAATTCCTTGGTTATCCTTTTGGTAAAGCACCCCTCCATTGGCAAATCGGGATGCATCCACTTCCAATTCAAATTGTTTTTCCAAATCTGGTTGAATGAGCACCGGTTCCTTTCCAAGCAGGGTCTTGAGTGTGTCGAATGCCTTTTGACAGTCTTCCGTCCATTCCCATTTGGTGTCCTTTTTGAGTAGGTTGTTAAGGGGACAGGCAATCATGGAGAATCCTCGGATGAAGCGGCGATAGAAATTTGCAAATCCTTGAAAGGCACGGACTTCTTTGGTTGTTGTTGGAGTGGGCCAGTCACGTACACCCTGAACCTTAATCGGGTCCATTCAGACCCTCCCTTTTTCCAATATGACACCCAGGTATTCTATAGACCTAACCTCAAAGGCGCATTTCTCCAGTTTTAGGTAGAGATCATGTTTGTTACGATTTTCTTGGACTCGTTTCTTTCTCCATCATTATTTCCCTCCCATACTATACGAGCCCTGTATGACTACGCGGACTTTACGATCACCCGGTTTCTATCACGCGCCGTGCTTATCGACGTTCTCTTCTGATAAAGCTTGACATGTGCCAGTTTCCGACTTGTTTCCTCTCACGCGCGTCCCCGCGTGATTCTCCTTTGTTCTCGATACGACCTTGCTTTGTTCCTTCTATGTTCATCCCTTTCTTCCTCGGTTTGGCGATGGCGCCATCTGTTTGTCATCGCTACAGAACGATTTCTATTTAACCCTAGTCATACCTAGCTTGTACGGTAGACTAGACTTCTTGTGTAATACTACACTCGTCTACGCGGAGTCTCCTTGTTCCCCGACCCTCGTCTTCGCTAGGCCTTCGAGTCTTAGGCCTCCTCTACAGTCCAAGTGACGTACGTCCTTGTGACTCTTGTGCATCATCTTTGCTGAAGTCGAGCCTTTGAGCTTTGACTACCGAGCGATAGACTGACTTAGTACAGGTCGTACTCAACGCCCCTGTAGTGGCGTTACATTAAGTCTAGTCTCCACAGTGGCTCTCACCAGCCGAAGCCGAACACAGTTCGTCAAAGAGTACCTGGAGCGGCATCCTTACGACGACCTACGACCTTCCATCAAAGGAACTGCTCTCTGGAGGAACACTCCACACGACGAAGGGTACTACGTCTACGACCCCGATAAACTCACATACGAACCAATCGAGTACATTGAAGATCAACACATCTGGGCCTACGTTGCCTACTCCGACTCAAAGCACTCTTGGTACTCCTATAAACCCGTCCCTGCACACCTAGGCCTAGGACCAGGAAAAGGACAAATCAGCGCCATCGAGGCTGATTCCGATATCGAAGAACCATCTTCCGAACCCGACTTAGACAACCCAACACTTACGCCTACCATCCAACGACCTGTGGACTTCGCATCGTATGCCAACATGTCCACCACCCAACTCTCCACCACCCTCACCTCCTCGCAACCAGCCGCAGGATCCTCGACAGCGAATCCTGCAAGTAGTGGAGGACATCTTGTGGGAGGAAGTATGTCGGCAAGCGGAGGAGGCACTGCGGGAGGCGCAGGAAGCCATCATGGAGGCAGTGCGCCTGGAGGTGGAGGCGGTGCGCCTGGAGGTGGAGGCGGTGCGCCTGGAGGTGGAGGCGGTGCGCCTGGAGGCGGAGGCGGTGCGCCTGGAGGTGGAGGCGGCGGAGCGGCAGCAGGTCCCGCTGCTGGAGGACCCCCCCCACCAAACGGACGACTCGGAGGGAATCCCCCACCAGAATTCACTGGAGATCGAGAAGCCAGCAGAGCTTTCCTCAACGCCTTCGCACTCTACCGAGGGATGAACCCAAATGTCCAACAATTGACCCTCCCCTACTCACGTGCTATGACCCTCCTCTCGTATATCCGAGGGCCATTAGTAGACGACTGGGTCGAAGAACAGATACAGTGGCTCGCCGACCAATTGGCGGGAGGAGTAGCCATGACCGCCGAAAACCTATGGAACACTATCGAAACAAGGTTCATCCAGGCATACACCGACACCACCCAACAACAAAAGGCCCGCCACGCCATTCAAAACTTACGAATGGACAAAGAAGACATCGACACCTACATAGCCAAGTTCTCTAACTTGGCCAATAAAGCAGGATACAACAAGGACGAGGCCACTACCCTGGAAATTTTCCAGAAAGGCCTCCCAAATGCGCTAGTCATAAACGCAATCAAGTTCCACCACCCCGTAGATTGGGACGATTGGAAAACGGCGGTTACGCTTCAGCAGGCGGAATATCTCCTCCTCAAAGACAGACTCACCAAAGGAAGAACAGACAAGAAAGGAGGAGCCTCCCGCGACCAATGGCTGAGCGCTCTCAACAAAACTAGGGACCCAAATGCAATGGACGTCAGCCGAACTCGCGCCAGGGCGGCAATGACGGAGGACGAAAAGAAGCTACTCCAGAAAGAAGGAAGATGCTTCCGATGCCGAGGACAAGGGCACATCTCCAGATTCTGTCCTCAGAAAACCACCACGACCGTCAAAGCAGCAGGGACGAATGACCCTACTCCAACCACTGCCACTATCTCAATGACCGCATCACGTCCCCTTTCCAACGAAGAACAAGCCGACGCCCAAGTAGCGGCCTTGTTCGCCCAAACCCCTGAAGTACGAGAACTAATGGTAGACAAACTTTTCGGACAAAAGAAGGATTTTCTGAACGCTTGAACCCGGCGGCCTGGGCTAGAGCATTAAAACTTAGCGTGTACAATAGCAGATTCCGATCTATGCGAATTCCAGTACTTTTCAAATCTGCTCACGCAACGGCCGAACGAAACGTTTTGGTAGACTCGGGCGCTACAGACAACTTCATAAGCACAAACCTCCTAAAACGACTCAAAATAGCCTGGCTACCTACCGAACGCTCCATCAAGATATGGAACGTAGATGGAACCCACAACCAAGGAGGAGAAATCACATCTTTCACCGACCTCACCGTCAAAACCGGGGGAAAGACCCAAAACCTTCGATTCCTTATCACGGATTTAGGAAACGACGAAGTCATACTAGGATACCCTTGGTTTACGGCCTTTGAACCCAAGTTTCACTGGCGAGACGCCACACTCGATGAAGAGTTCCAGCCAGTGGTTATCACCAGTCTGCATCTGTCTGACGAAGCCATGCCTCTTGAAGCAACTATCAAGGCATTGGAGACGTATCAACTGGACGAATCAGCCTGGGAACAGCTACAAGAAGAAGATGAACCTTGTATCCGGCTGCGAAAAACAACAACAGCATCAGAATTAGCGCAACAAGAAGCGGCCAAAAAACCCCAGAAAACCTTCGAAGAGATGGTCCCGGAAGAATACCGGAGGCATCAGAAAGTTTTCAGTGAGGAAGCGTCCCAGCGCTTTCCCCCTTCTCGCCCGTGGGACCACGCCATCGATCTGGTCCCAAACGCCCCCGAAACAATGGATTGCAAAGTATACCCACTCACAATCCCGGAAAACGAAAAATTAACAGAATTTGTAACTGAACACCTGGAAAAGAAGTACATCCAACCGTCCAAGTCTCCCTACGCATCCCCCTTCTTCTTCATCAAAAAGAAGGATGGGAAACTACGCCCGGTACAGGACTACCGCCGCCTCAACAAACTAACCGTAAAAAATCACTACCCACTCCCCCTAATCCCCAAACTTATCAACAAGATCCGAGAAGCAAGGCTTTACTCGAAGCTTGATATCCGATGGGGATACAACAACGTTCGAATCAAACAGGGGGACGAATGGAAGGCGGCGTTCAAAACAAATCAGGGGTTGTTCGAACCATGAGTCATGTTCTTTGGCCTCACAAATTCCCCTAGCACCTTCCAAACCATGATGGACACTATCTTTCAGGAACTGGTGTTGACAGGGGAAGTAATTGTCTACATGGACGATATCCTAATCGCGACCTCAGACGACCGCACCCACCACAGAACGGTACTACACCAAGTCCTCGACCTCTGCGACAAACACGACCTATACATCAAACCGGAAAAATGCGTGTTTGAAGTCCATGAGGTGGAATACCTGGGGCTAATCATCGGGTATGGACAACTGCGAATGGATCCAGTCAAAGTACAAGGAGTCCGAGAATGGAAGGCACCGACATCGCTCAAAGAGGTACGAGCCTTCCTAGGATTCTGCAACTTCTACCGGCGATTTATACGGGGATTCTCTACAATCGCAAGACCCCTCCACGACCTCACGAAGAAAGACGTTCCCTGGGAATGGACGGAAGCCAGACAACAAGCTTTCGATACCATCAAAGAACGAATCAGTTCGGAACCGGTCCTACTATTCCCGAAACTAGATCAACCCTTCGAAATCGAAGTCGATGCTTCAAGTTACGCCCTAGGGGCTGTCCTAAACCAGAAGGGAGAGGACGACAAAATGCATCCGGTCGCATTCTATTCCGAATCCCTATCAGAAGCCGAACGCAATTACGACATTTACGATAGGGAACTACTAGCGATTGTAAAAGCGCTACGCACTTGGCGAACATACCTCGTGGGATCCCCCCATCTAATAACAATCCATACAGACCACGCCAACCTGCAATACTGGAAAGAACCCAGAAAAATCAGTTGACAAGTAGCACGGGAGTTCCAAGAACTGTCGGAGTACAACTTCATCCTCAAACACATCCCTGGTACCAAGAATACGCAAGCAGACTCCTTATCAAGAAGACCTGATTATGACGACGGCACCAGCGACAATGATCACGTCACAGTACTCCCAGATGACGTATTTCTCAAAGTCACCCAAACGTCCATGCACGATATGGATATATGGACTCAAATTGCACAAAACATGGATGAAGCAACACTCCTCCCGTGGATAGAACCCCACAACCTAAAGAAACACAATGGGCTGTGGTGGAAGGGCGATGCTCTCGTTGTCGTGGGAAACAACGAACTTAAATGGGGGGTAATTACCTTTTTCCACGATACTCCAAGCGCAGGACATCCAGGAATCGCAAACACCCTAGAGCTATTACGACGTGACTTCTGGTGGCCCAACATGCGCAAAGATGTGGAAGCCTACGTCAAGGGGTGTGCAACATGCCAAAGCAACAAGATCAACCATCACCGACAGAAGCCCCACTTATTTCCCATCACCACCGAACCGTCGGCCGAACCATTCGAAGTAGTAGCCATGGACTTCATAGTCAAACTCCCGATATCAAAAGGATTTGACTCAATCCTCACTGTCACGGACCATGACTGTTCAAAAGCGGCAATATTCATACCGTGTAATGAAGCCATAACGTCGGAAGGGGTGGCAAAACTTTATCTCCGACATGTCTATCCCCATTACGGCCTACCCCGAAGGATCATATCCGATCGGGATCCAAGATTCGCGTCCATGTTCATGCGACAACTGTGTAAAACGTTGGGAATACAGCAAAACGTATCATCAGCGTACCACCCACAAACAGATGGTCAATCAGAACGAACAAACCAATGGTTAGAACAATACTTGCGACATTGGTGTAACGTGCAACAGAACAATTGGGTGGAACTTCTACCCATGGCGCAATTCGCTCACAACTCTTGGAGAAACGCCACCACCAAGCACTCCCCCTTCTCTCTCATTATGGGGTGGGAACCACGGACTGTGTGGACACCAAAACCATCACACAGCCCCGCGGTAGATCAGAGATTGGAAGAACTGCAGATACTCCGGCAACATGCGCAGGATAGTATCAAACACGCACAGCATCTCATGGCCCAACGAGGAAAAACAGGGTTCACACCTTATCAGCAAGGGGATCAAGTATGGTTAGAAGGGACCAATCTTCGTACCTTCTACCCCACAAGCAAACTAGCCCCGAAGCGATACGGACCCTTTAAAATCGTCAAGGTTCTATCAGACGTTTCGTACGAATTGGAACTTCCGGCATCATGGAAGATACACCCAGTATTCCACGCAAACCTTCTGACACCATACAAGGAAACGGAGATGCACGGCGCAAACTATACCCGACCTCCACCGGACCTTATCGATGGAGAAGAGGAGTATGAAGTGGAGCAGATCGAAGACGCCCAGGAACGAGGAAGAGGGCGCAAGCTCCACTACCTAGTAAAGTGGAAGGGATTCCCACCAAGCGATAACACGTGGGAACCCGCGACAAACATGACCCATGCTACGGACGTCATCAAAGACTTCTACCAACGATACCCGACCGCCAAAGGGGCTGGACGAACAATATAAAGACACTCCTTTCACACCCCTCCACACCTCAAACCAACGATGACCGACACTCCAGTATCCGACACCACCCTCGTCAATATCCTCAGTAACCCCCAACTCGAAGCCGCCCTCGAACGAGGGATTGTCACCATCAATCTCACCGACATCCCTCGTCTGTCACCACCACCGTCCCCCCAACACATCACCGTCATCACCCCCATTCCCATCGAACGAGAGCCCGGGGAACTTACCCCGTCAACACCGGAGGAAGGGCAATATTCTCCAACACCACCTCCGCAGCAACAGTCGACCCCTCCACCGGAACCACGACCTCAATCACCACCATTGTCACGGACGCTCTATTTTTGCCTTATTTTTCTGTATTTTTACGGATTTATTTGGCAGAGATATGGAGTCTCCAACGTTGCGTCAAACATCCAAGTCCTTATCATTAGATATGATAAGAAGATTAGTCACGTGATGCCAACATGTGCACCCACACGCACGTGACCCTGGGATAGTAACTTCCTTATTGGATGTTACCCCTTTAGGGCACCTACCTCATTAGTACAGTAGTTTCTCATTGGACGATAAGAAGGGAACATTCTAGATAGTTCTAGACTACGTTGTCATAGGGTTGTGACTCATAGATAAGGACACGTCACTGTTCTGTCAGCGTTAATGACTATGCATTAGTCAGCATAATAGATAACGCTATTATTAGACACGACGCGTCAGCGTCTGACTCAGTACTATTACACGTACCTTTAGTAATAAGGTTCTATAGTAATTCGAACTCAGCCGCAGCAGTGTATATAAACCCTCATGTAGCGTCCTGAGTGGAACCAACTTGTCCTCTTGGTTCTCCACTCAGGTGCGCATTCCCTTGTATTTCCTTACTTCTCCAATGTTAACTTGTCCTCTTGGTTCTCCACTCAGCGTGCCACAGCGTGATCACCTGACCTTTGGTCTTGCATAAAGACCTCACGTGTGTCTATTCTCCGCTGTGCCTGTACGTTCGGCGCGTGACTTGTCTCCGCGCTAGGCTTGGGTGTGCTCCCAGTTCAGTTCGCTAACCTTCGCCTTGGTCTAGTTGTAAGCGATAAGTCATACCGCTACAACCATCTTCCCCATCGTCCACACCACCCCCACCTCTAGAACCATTTACCCCGGTTCGCGTTCACACCCCCATTGACTACGACCGACCCGACTCCCCCCCTAACGACACAGACGACCCCGGTGCCCCATTCTTTCCAAATACTCCTGGCACCCCCAAGTACTACCCATTACAGATCCCGCTACCGGACGGTGGATCTAACCCAGCGAGGTACATCTACTATCGCAAGGGATTCACCGAGGTAGTGGGGACAATGGGTGTGGGACAACCCCACTACGGAGAGGAAGTCTACCTCTCGTCACTCAGGCCGAATGTCTCGGCACCACCCTTTACAGCGGAACAACTACAATTCTTTGACCCTCACGACATCCACGCCTGTGCTCTGGACGAAACGCTCATCGAACTCAACTCACCTCGTCTCACGGCCGAGATTACTAGGCTGAGAACGGGACTCCTGGCGCTCAAAGAACTCGACGAGAAGTGCGAGAAGATGGAGGAGGACGCACGCAAACTACGAGCGGACCGGCTCACGGTCGACTTAATGCTGGCCAGCACCAAGAGGCGCCTTCAGTACGCAGGGGCGCTGGCTACCATCGGCAACGAATATGCGCGCATGACAGCCCTGCCAGCCCCACTTCGCCATTCCCGTTACGCTATCCCATTTTCCCCACGACGAGGAGGACCATTAGAGTTTCCTCGCCTCGCCGACAAACCCCACCGTCGACGCTGCTATCACTGCAACAGCCCCCACCACATCGTACGCGATTGCCCCACCAGACCGCGACCTGCTTGCCGACATTGCCAAAGTCAAGAACATCAGTCCTATCGATGTATATTCTGTCGCGCAGGCATGGTTGAAGAAGTGATCACGACCCATCAGGCAGATGAACGCATACAACAAGCGATATCTACGGAGGCTACCACTTCTTTTACCGTCCCTGAACCTCCGACAATCGCGGCCCGCACCCAAGGGAGGTGGTGTGGGCGGTGCTTCCGCACTGACGCCAACCACGACGAGATTCGGTGCCCACAGTACGAGATGTGTCGCAAGTGCGGCAAGTGCGGACCCTTCCTCTTCCTCAAAACACATTACTGTCGACTCGACATCTCCCCGTGGCCGGAGAATGACCTCGATGCTGACATCTACGACCTCGTAGATCCGGAATCCTGAAGTCGAGGCGTCTTCAGACCAAGGCGGGGGGTAATGTTACGATTTTCTTGGACTCGTTTCTTTCTCCATCATTATTTCCCTCCCATACTATACGAGCCCTGTATGACTACGCGGACTTTACGATCACCCGGTTTCTATCACGCGCCGTGCTTATCGACGTTCTCTTCTGATAAAGCTTGACATGTGCCAGTTTCCGACTTGTTTCCTCTCACGCGCGTCCCCGCGTGATTCTCCTTTGTTCTCGATACGACTTTGCTTTGTTCCTCCTATGTTCATCCCTTTCTTCCTCGGTTTGGCGATGGCGCCATCTGTTTGTCATCGCTACAGAACGATTTCTATTTAACCCTAGTCATACCTAGCTTGTACGGTAGACTAGACTTCTTGTGTAATACTACACTCGTCTACGCGGAGTCTCCTTGTTCCCCGACCCTTGTCTTCGCTAGGCCTTCGAGTCTTAGCCCTCCTCTACAGTCCAAGTGACGTACGTCCTTGTGACTCTTGTGCATCATCTTTGCTGAAGTCGAGCCTTTGAGCTTTGACTACCGAGCGATAGACTGACTTAGTACAGGTCGTACTCAACGCCCCTGTAGTGGCGTTACAATGTTCCTCTAGGCGTTCTAGAACTTGATGGACCACCTTGCGGTGTCTTTCCAGGTCATCAATGGTGGCAATAAGGATGTCATCCATGTAGATTATGACTTCTCCGGTTAGGAGCATGTCACGGAATATTACGTTCATCATGGTCTGAAATGTGCTTGGCGAGTTGGTGAGTCCGAAGAACATGACACGTGGTTCAAACAGCCCCTGATTGGTTTTGAAGGCCGCCTTCCATTCATCTCCTTCTTTGATCCGGATGTTGTTATAACCCCATCAGATATCAAATTTGGTAAACAACGCCGCATCCCGGACCTTGTCAATCAATTCTGGGATTAAGGGGAGTGGGTATCGATTCTTGACAGTGTACTGATTGATCCGTCAGTAGTCTTGGACAGGGCGAAGCTTTCCATCTTTCTTTTTGATGAAGAAGAAGGGAGACGAGTATGGGGATTTAGAGGGCTGGATATATCCCTTTTCAAGGTGTTCATTGAGGAATTTGGTAAGGGCTTCATTTTCATCACGTGTTAGAGGGTATATTTTGCAATCAATAGTGGCCGGGGCATTTGGAGTGAGGTCAATGGCATGATCCCATGACCTGGTTGGGGGGAATCGGTGGGAGTTCTCTTCACTGAAGACCTTCTGATGTTGTAGGTACTCCTTGGGGACCATTTCCTCTAGCGTTCTTTCAGTTTGATCTCGTGCCTTTTGTGCCAATTCTGAGGCCACCGTGGTTTTGCCAATGACCTCATCTTGGGTAAATCTGAGATAGAGTTCATCTCCTTCCTCATACCCGCACTCTTCCAGGAACGTGCTCCACATTTTCCAGATGTGGATCTTTGGTTTGGGGGTGTCTTGTTTTTGGAGTCCTTGTGTAACGTCGTCACGACATTAGCTCGACTTGAGCTCGATGTAGGCGGTAACAACTTAGCGTCAATCTTGCTTTGCTTGAAGACACGAAGGCCCAAGTGATATGCACGGGTGAATGCTCGGAGGCACACCTAGTACTAAGATTCTAATGAAGTCGAAAGTGTTGAGACGATCGAGGCAGAGAGGCGGAAGAGAAGTGACGATTCAAGAAGACCAAGATGGCGTATCTTGGTCTTCGACAGACACTATAAATACAAGTCGAGCAGGCTTTGAAGCGCTGCTATGAGTCACCGTAAGGTAGCGTCCAACATGTCGCGTAAAGTACTCAATCCTAATACCACTACTACTAGTATTAGTGGCGTCAGTCATCAGTCAGCAATCCGTACCGTATCTCCTATCGCACTACCGTATCACCGTAGATAAGTCCGCAACTAATATACCTTACCGCCGTAGTTGCAACCGGTACAGTAAGGGTAACAGGTCACACATCGAAACGTAACATCACCCCCTTTTCAGCGTGAGACCCCGACTCACCGAAAATCCCTCGCCGTCCAATCTCGCTGTTCGTCGGCAATACGTTCGAGCGCCGTGGCACGCTCCAACCGATAAATGGAGTCCTGCCTGTCGCTCTGCGCGCCCGCAATCATTTCGCGTAGCTGCGCCACCCTTGCTCGGAGTCGCTCCAGCTCAAAGCTGGTCGCGCGATAGCGCGTGACCTCCGCAGTAAGTGTTTCGTCGTTGATGCGGTTGAGGGCGCGGTCCGTGATGCGGTCCGTGGCGAAGATGACGAGGTCTTCGTGGGGATACGTGGGGCGGAGCGCTGCGCTCACGTGGGGCTCGGCGTAGAGGGGCTTACCGTATAAGTGCGGGGAGCCCGTGTTACGATTTTCTTGGACTCGTTTCTTTCCCCACCATTATTTCCCTCCCACACTATACGAGCCCTGTATGACTACGCGGACTTTACGATTACCCGATCTCTATCACGCGCCATGCTTATCGGCGTTCTCTTCTGATAAAGCTTGACATGTGCCAGTTTCCGACTTGTTTCCTCTCACGCGCGTCCCCGCGTGATTCTCCTTTGTTCTCAATATGACTTTGCTTTGTTCCTCCTATGTTCATCCCTTTCTTCCTCGGTTTGGCGATGGCGCCATCCGTTTGTCATCGCTACAGAACGATTTCTATTTAACCCTAGTCATACCTAGCTTGTACGGTAGACTAGACTTCTTGTGTAATACTACACTCGTCTACGCGGAGTCTCCTTGTCCCTCGACCCTCGTCTTCGCTAGGCCTTCGAGTCTTAGCCCTCCTCTACAGTCCAAGTGACGTACGTCCTTGTGACTCTTGTGCATCATCCCTGCTGAAGTCGAGCCTTTGAGCTTTGACTACCGAGCGATAGACTGACTTAGTACAGGTCGTACTCAACGCCCCTGTAGTGGCGTTACATTAAGTCTAGTCTCCACAGTGGCTCTCACCAGCCGAAGCCGAACACAGTTCGTCAAAGAGTACCTGGAGCGGCATCCTTACGACGACCTACGACCTTCCATCAAAGGAACCGCTCTCTGGAGGAACACTCCACACGACGAAGGGTACTACGTCTACGACCCCGATAAACTCACATACGAACCAATCGAATACATTGAAGATCAACACATCTGGGCCTACGTTGCCTACTCCGACTCAAAGCACTCTTGGTACTCCTATAAACCCGTCCCTGCACACCTAGGCTTAGGGCCAGGAAAAGGACAAATCAGCGCCATCGAGGCTGATTCCGACATCGAAGAACCATCTTCCGAACCCGACTTAGACAACCCAACACTTACACCTACCATCCAACGACCCGTGGACTTCGCATCGTATGCCAACATGTCCACCACCCAACTCTCCACCACCCTCACCTCCTCGCAACCAGCCGCAGGATCCTCGACAGCGAATCCTGCAAGTAGTGGAGGACATCTTGTGGGAGGAAGTATGTCGGCAAGCAGAGGAGGTGCTGCGGGAGGCGCAGGAAGCCATCATGGAGGCAGTGCGCCTGGAGGTGGAGGCGGTGCGCCTGGAGGTGGAGGCGGTGCGCCTGGAGGCGGAGGCGGCGCGCCTGGAGGTGGAGGCGGCGGAGCGGCAGCAGGTCCCGCTGCTGGAGGACCCCCCCCACCAAACGGACGACTCGGAGGGAATCCCCCACCAGAATTCACTGGAGATCGAGAAGCCAGCAGAGCTTTCCTAAACGCCTTCGCACTCTACCGAGGGATGAACCCAAATGTCCAACAATTGACCCTCCCCTATTCACGTGCTATGACCCTCCTCTCGTATATCCGAGGGCCATTAGTAGACGACTGGGTCGAAGAACAGATACAGTGGCTAGCCGACCAATTGGCGGGAGGAGTAGCCATGACCGCCGAAAACTTATGGAACACTATCGAAACAAGGTTCATCCAGGCATACACCGACACCACCCAACAACAAAAGGCCCGCCACGCCATTCAAAACTTACGAATGGACAAAGAAGACATCGACACCTACATAGCCAAGTTCTCTAATTTGGCCAATAAAGCAGGATACAACAAGGACGAAGCCACTACCCTGGAAATTTTCCAGAAAGGCCTCCCAAATGCGTTAGTCATAAACGCAATCAAGTTCCACCACCCCGTAGATTGGGACGATTGGAAAACGGCGGTTACGCTTCAGCAGGCGGAATATCTCCTCCTCAAAGACAGACTCACCAAAGGAAGAACAGACAAGAAAGGAGGGGCCTCCCGCGACCAATGGCTGAGCGCTCTCAACAAAACTAGGGACCCAAATGCAATGGATGTCAGCCGAACTCGCGCTAGGGCGGCAATGACGGAGGACGAAAAGAAGCTACTCCAGAAAGAAGGAAGATGCTTCCGATGCCGAGGACAAGGGCACATCTCCAGGTTCTGTCCTCAAAAAACCACCACTACCGTCAAAGCAGCAGGAACGAATGACCCTACTCCAACCACTGCCACTATCTCAATGACCGCATCACGCCCCCTTTCCAACGAGGAACAAGCCGACGCCCAGGTAGCGGCCTTATTCGCCCAAACCCCTGAAGTACGAGAACTAATGGTAGACAAACTTTTCGGACAAAAGAAGGATTTTCTGAACGCTTGAACCCGGCGGCCTGGGCTAGAGCATTAAAACTTAGCGTGTACAATAGCAGATTCCGATCTATGCGAATTCCAGTACTTTTCAAATCTGCTCACGCAACGGCCGAACGAAACATTTTGGTAGACTCGGGCGCAACAGACAACTTCATAAGCACAAACCTCCTAAAACGACTCAAAATAGCCTGGCTACCTACCGAACGCTCCATCAAGATATGGAACATAGATGGAACCCACAACCAAGGAGGAGAAATCACATCCTTCACCGACCTCACCGTCAAAACCGGGGGAAAGACCCAAAACCTTCGATTCCTTATCACGGATTTAGGAAACGACGAAGTCATACTGGGATACCCTTGGTTTACGGCCTTTGAACCCAAGTTTCACTGGCGAGACGCCACACTCGATGAAGAGTTCCAGCCAGTGGTTATCACCAGTCTGCATCTGTCCGACGAAGCCATGCCTCTTGAAGCAACTATCAAGGCATTGGAGACGTATCAACTGGACGAATCAGCCTGGGAACAGCTACAAAAAGAAGATGAACCTTGCATCCGGCTGCGAAAAACAACAACAGCATCAGAATTAGCGCAACAAGAAGCGGCCAAAAGACCCCAGAAAACCTTCGAAGAGATGGTCCCGGAAGAATACCGGAGGCATCAGAAAGTTTTCAGTGAGGAAGCGTCCCAGCGCTTTCCCCCTTCTCGCCCGTGGGACCATGCCATCGATCTGGTCCCAAACGCCCCTGAAACAATGGATTGCAAAGTATACCCACTCACGATCCCGGAAAACGAAAAATTAACAGAATTTGTAACTGAACACCTGGAAAAGAAGTACATCCAACCGTCCAAGTCTCCCTACGCATCCCCCTTCTTCTTCATCAAAAAGAAGGATGGGAAATTACGCCCGGTACAGGACTACCGCCGCCTCAACGAACTAACCGTAAAAAATCACTATCCACTCCCCCTAATCCCCGAACTTATCGACAAGATCCGAGAAGCAAGGCTTTACTCGAAGCTTGATATCCGATGGGGATACAACAACGTTCGAATCAAACAGGGGGATGAATGGAAGGCGGCGTTCAAAACAAACCAGGGGTTGTTCGAACCACGAGTCATGTTCTTTGGCCTCACAAATTCCCCCAGCACCTTCCAAACCATGATGGACACTATCTTTCGGGAACTGGTGTTGACAGGAGAAGTAATTGTCTACATGGACGATATCCTAATCGCGACCTCAGACGACCGTACCCACCACAGAACGGTACTACACCAAGTCCTCGACCTCTGCGACAAACACGACCTATATATCAAACCGGAAAAATGCGTGTTTGAGGTCCATGAGGTGGAATACCTGGGGCTAATCATCGGGTACGGACAACTGCGAATGGACCCAGTCAAAGTACAAGGAGTCCGAGAATGGAAGGCGCCGACATCGCTCAAAGAAGTACGAGCCTTCCTAGGATTCTGCAACTTCTACCGGCGATTTATACGGGGATTCTCTACAATCGCAAGACCCCTCCACGACCTCACGAAGAAAGACGTTCCCTGGGAATGGACGGAAGCCAGACAACAAGCTTTCGATACCATCAAAGAACGAATCAGTTCGGAACCGGTCCTACTATTCCCGAAACTAGATCAACCCTTCGAAATCGAAGTCGATGCTTCAAGTTACGCCCTAGGGGCTGTCCTAAACCAGAAGGGAGAGGGCGGCAAAATGCATCCGGTCGCATTCTATTCCGAATCCCTATCAGAAGCCGAACGCAATTACGACATTTACGATAGGGAACTACTAGCGATTGTAAAGGCGCTATGCACTTGGCGAACATACCTCGTGGGATCCCCCCATTTAATAACAATCCATACAGATCACGCCAACCTGCAATACTGGAAAGAACCCAGAAAAATCAGTCAACGAGTAGCACGGGAGTTCCAAGAACTGTCGGAGTACAATTTTATCCTCAAACACATCCCTGGTACCAAGAACACACAAGCAGACTCCTTATCAAGGAGACCTGATTATGACGACGGCACCAGCGACAATGATCACGTCACAGTACTCCCAGATGACGTATTTCTCAAAATCACCCAAACGTCCATGCACGATATGGATATATGGACTCAAATTGCACAAAACATGGATGAAGCAGCACTCCTCCCGTGGATAGAACCCCACAACCTAAAGAAACACAATGGGCTGTGGTGGAAGGGCGACACTCTCGTTGTCGTGGGAAACAACGAACTTAAACGGGGGGTAATTACCTTTTTCCACGATACTCCAAGCGCAGGACATCCAGGAATCGCAAACACCCTAGAGCTATTACGACGTGACTTCTGGTGGCCCAACATGCGCAAAGATGTGGAAGCCTACGTCAAGGGGTGTGCAACATGCCAAAGCAACAAGATCAACCATCACCGACAGAAGCCCCACTTATTTCCCATCACCACCGAACCGTCGGCCGAACCATTCGAAGTAGTAGCCATGGACTTCATAGTCAAACTCCCGATATCAAAAGGATTTGACTCAATCCTCACTGTCACGGACCATGACTGTTCAAAAGCGGCAATATTCATACCGTGTAATGAAGCCATAACGTCGGAAGGGGTGGCAAAACTTTATCTCCGACATGTCTATCCCCATTACGGCCTACCCCGAAGGATCATATCCGATCGGGATCCAAGATTCGCGTCCATGTTCATGCGACAACTGTGTAAAACGTTGGGAATACAGCAAAACGTATCATCAGCGTACCACCCACAAACAGATGGTCAATCAGAACGAACAAACCAATGGTTAGAACAATACTTGCGACATTGGTGTAACGTGCAACAGAACAATTGGGTGGAACTTCTACCCATGGCGCAATTCGCTCACAACTCTTGGAGAAACGCCACCACCAAGCACTCCCCCTTCTCTCTCATTATGGGGTGGGAACCACGGACTGTGTGGACACCAAAACCATCACACAGCCCCGCGGTAGATCAGAGATTGGAAGAACTGCAGATACTCCGGCAACATGCGCAGGATAGTATCAAACACGCACAGCATCTCATGGCCCAACGAGGAAAAACAGGGTTCACACCTTATCAGCAAGGGGATCAAGTATGGTTAGAAGGGACCAATCTTCGTACCTTCTACCCCACAAGCAAACTAGCCCCGAAGCGATACGGACCCTTTAAAATCGTCAAGGTTCTATCAGACGTTTCGTACGAATTGGAACTTCCGGCATCATGGAAGATACACCCAGTATTCCACGCAAACCTTCTGACACCATACAAGGAAACGGAGATGCACGGCGCAAACTATACCCGACCTCCACCGGACCTTATCGATGGAGAAGAGGAGTATGAAGTGGAGCAGATCGAAGACGCCCAGGAACGAGGAAGAGGGCGCAAGCTCCACTACCTAGTAAAGTGGAAGGGATTCCCACCAAGCGATAACACGTGGGAACCCGCGACAAACATGACCCATGCTACGGACGTCATCAAAGACTTCTACCAACGATACCCGACCGCCAAAGGGGCTGGACGAACAATATAAAGACACTCCTTTCACACCCCTCCACACCTCAAACCAACGATGACCGACACTCCAGTATCCGACACCACCCTCGTCAATATCCTCAGTAACCCCCAACTCGAAGCCGCCCTCGAACGAGGGATTGTCACCATCAATCTCACCGACATCCCTCGTCTGTCACCACCACCGTCCCCCCAACACATCACCGTCATCACCCCCATTCCCATCGAACGAGAGCCCGGGGAACTTACCCCGTCAACACCGGAGGAAGGGCAATATTCTCCAACACCACCTCCGCAGCAGCAGTCGACCCCTCCACCGGAACCACGACCTCAATCACCACCATCTTCCCCATCGTCCACACCACCCCCACCTCTAGAACCATTTACCCCGGTTCGCGTTCACACCCCCATTGACTACGACCGACCCGACTCCCCCCCTAACAACACAGACGACCCCGGTGCCCCATTCTTTCCAAATACCCCTGGCACCCCCAAGTACTACCCATTACAGATCCCGCTACCGGACGGTGGATCTAACCCAGCGAAGTACATCTACTATCGCAAGGGATTCACCGAGGTAGTCGGGACAATGGGTGTGGGACAACCCCACTACGGAGAGGAAGTCTACCTCTCGTCACTCAGGCTGAATGTCTCGGCACCACCCTTTACAGTGGAACAACTACAGTTCTTTGACCCTCACGATATCCGCGCCTGTGCTCTGGACGAAACGCTCATCGAACTCAACTCACCTCGTCTCACGGCCGAGATTACTAGGCTGAGAACGGGACTCCTGGCGCTCAAAGAACTTGACGAGAAGTGTGAGAAGATGGAGGAGGACGCACGCAAGCTACGAGCGGACCGGCTCACGGTCGACTTAATGCTGGCCAGCACCAAGAGGCGCCTTCAGTACGCAGGGGCGCTGGCTACCATCGGCAACGAATATGCGCGCATGACAGCCCTGCCAGCCCCACTTCGCCATTCCCGTTACGCTATCCCGTTTTCCCCACGACGAGGAGGACCATTAGAGTTTCCTCGCCTCGCCGACAAACCCCACCGTCGACGCTGCTACCATTGCAACAGCCCCCACCACATCGTACGCGATTGCCCCACCAGACCGTGACCTGCCTGCCGACATTGCCAAAGCCAAGAACATCAGTCCTATCGATGTATATTCCGTCGCGCAGACATGGTCGAAGAAGTGATCACGACCCATCAGGCAGATGAACGCATACAACAAGCGATATCTACGGAGGCTACCACTTCTTTTACCGTCCCCGAACCTCCGACAATCGTGGCCCGCACCCAAGGGAGGTGGTGTGGGCGGTGCTTCCGCACTGACGCCAACCACGACGAGATTCGGTGCCCACAATACGAAATGTGTCGCAAGTGCGGCAAGCGCGGACCCTTTCTCTTCCTCAAAACGCATTACTGTCGACTCGACATCTCCCCATGGCCGGAGAATGACCTCGATGCTGACATCTACGACCTCGTAGATCCGGAATCCTGAAGTCGAGGCGTCTTCAGACCAAGACGGGGGGTAATGTTACGATTTTCTTGGACTCGTTTCTTTCCCCACCATTATTTCCCTCCCACACTATACGAGCCCTGTATGACTACGCGGACTTTACGATTACCCGATCTCTATCACGCGCCATGCTTATCGGCGTTCTCTTCTGATAAAGCTTGACATGTGCCAGTTTCCGACTTGTTTCCTCTCACGCGCGTCCCCGCGTGATTCTCCTTTGTTCTCGATACGACTTTGCTTTGTTCCTCCTATGTTCATCCCTTTCTTCCTCGGTTTGGCGATGGCGCCATCCGTTTGTCATCGCTACAGAACGATTTCTATTTAACCCTAGTCATACCTAGCTTGTACGGTAGACTAGACTTCTTGTGTAATACTACACTCGTCTACGCGGAGTCTCCTTGTCCCTCAACCCTCGTCTTCGCTAGGCCTTCAAGTCTTAGCCCTCCTCTACAGTCCAAGTGACGTGCGTCCTTGTGACTCTTGTGCATCATCCCTGCTGAAGTCGAGCCTTTGAGCTTTGACTACCGAGCGATAGCCTGACTTAGTACAGGTCGTACTCAACGCCCCTGTAGTGGCGTTACAGCCCGGTATGACTCCCAATATGAGGGGGTCCGCCCCTCCTATGATCTGGACGTGGGAAGCGTCCCTCTCTACTCCGTCGGGCCCGGTGATGGGGTATGGAATGTGATGGGGTCGTCTATTTGCCCGGAACCCTTCAGGCGCAATAACATGCGCGGGGTCGTCAGCGGCGGTGAAGGGACGGTGGTCGGCGGCGCCTGGTACACGCACACGTCCTCGGTACATGGGGGACCCGTCGGTGTTGACGAGCCAGGGTGTGATGCGGGGATTAGCAGGGTCGCTTTTCGTTCGAAGGAAGGTGTGGCGTGCCGGGTAGTAATCGTCGTCGTCATGGCCAGCCTCAGCAGCCTCCATCGCTGCCGTCGCTCGCGCATCTCTCTCAGTCGGGCCGCGGCTGAGTCTAACTGTTCCCTCTGCCACTCCGCCGCTACCCTCCTCCACCCGTCCAATTCGTACTCCAGGAGAGCTTGAACGCTCGTCGTTGCTCGGGAAAACTCTGCGAACGCCGATGAGGTCGTCGCTTGGGGGGATGGCAGCGATAGGCTCGCGCTCTCCTCGTTCGTTGCGGAAGACGTGGACGACGGCGGATTCGTCGTCGGGCTGTTGCGTGGGGTCTGGGAAGCGGGCAAGGACGTTTGCCCATTCTTGTGCGGTGATACGGCCCTCTGGCTGGCCGATAGGTGTGTACGGGGTGATTTGGGTGTTGGGAACCTCAGTCTCGTCGTCTTCGGCGAGGAGGGCCCTGGCGTCTTCTGCAAGGGAGTCGAGGAGGATCGCTTGGGTGACATGTCGTAGAGGGGAAGTGGGCATGAGAGTGGTAGTGGTAGAGCGGAGAAAGGAGGGATGACTTTCCTGGGTGTGGGTCGAACCCATTTTAACCTCTGCTCTGTGGGTTTGCGCTTCCTGATAGAGACGGAGCGCTTCTGGTGCGAAAACGTCATCTCTATTGACCCACTGATTCTCCGAGTCTGGGTATCCCTTCCATTTGATGAGGTACTGGAGTCGTCTTCCTCTGCCGAAGTGCCGAGAGTCCAGAATGGCCTCGACCTCGTACTCCTCTTCTCCATCAATCAATTCGGGCGGTGGTCGTGTGAAATTCTCCCCATGAAGGGCGGTCCGTTTGTATGGTGTGAGAAGATCGATGTGGAACACTGGGTGAATGCTCCACTGGACGGGGAGTTCTAATCGATAGTTATAGGGGGACATCACCTGTGTCACCCGAAATGGTCCGTGGCGTCGCGCCGCCAGTTTCGCCGTGGGCTGATTGGTTCGCAGATGCTTGCCCTCTAGCCATACGAGGTCTCCTATCTTGAATTTGGGTGTATCCTTGTTGCGGACCCACGCTTCTTGGGCGCGTTTCATGAGGCGTTGGGCGTCCTGCCTAGCCTCTTTTAGTTGCGTCAGTCGCCTGGTGACCTGAGGAAGAGGGGATGGCTTATCCGTCCAATCCGCTTGCGGGTTAAATCCCATCAGGAGTTGAAATGGGGATTGCTTCGTATGCTCGTGCGGCCAGTTATTGTGCGCGAATTCGGCGATTGGTAGATAAGCGGCCCAGTTATCTTGTCGCTCGTTCACCCAGAAGCGCAAGTATTGTTCTAACCATTGGTTGGTTCGTTCGGATTGCCCATCGGTGCGTGGATGGTATGCCGTTGATATGTTCTGTTGGATGCCCAGAACTCGACATATCTCTCTGGTGAATTTTGACGCAAATCACGGGTCTCTGTCACTGATACATTTGCGTGGTAATCCGAAACGCTTGAACACGTGAGCGACGTACAGAGCCGCAGTTTCTTCGGCCGTTATTTCTTCCCGGCACGGAATAAAGATAGAAGCCTTGCTGCAGTCGTGGTCCGTGACGGTCAGTATGCTGTTGTATCCTTGCGATGTCGGTAGTTTGGTAATAAAGTCCATGGCCACAGTTTGGAAGGGCACGGCGTCCAGCACCAGTGTGATAGGGTGTAGTGCCGCTCGTATGGGCCTTGTGTTTACTTTGTTTCGTTGGCATTCCGCACAGCCCTGTACGTACTCGTATACGTCCTTTCGCAGTCGCGGCCACCAGTAGTGTCGTTCCAGGATTCGTTGCGTTCTTGCCACTCCAGGGTGACCATGTATTGGCAGGTCGTGGTGGTCATGAATCAGCACTCGGTATGTCGAGGCAGGCCCGGTTATCACGAACCTGCCATCCTTGTACCATTCTCCTTCTATCTTTTTGAGGCGATGGGGGTCTACCCACATCTTAATCACCTCGTTGTCTTGCTGGTGACGCGGTTGTAGTAAGTTTGGGTTCGCGACAAAGGTGCGCGCGGCATTGAGGGTTCTTACAAAGACCTCGGGGGGTAGGACGACAACCTCACTGTTGTCGCTTTCCCCTTGGTCGTAGTCTGGTCGTCTCGACAGGGCGTCCGCTCTGCCATTGTTCTTTCCCTTGATATGATGAATCTCGAAGTCGTACTCGGAGAGTTCGAGCACTTCCCTTGCGATTCGTCTACTAATTTTCTGCGGCGACTTCCAATATTGCAGGTTGAGATGGTCCGAGTAAATTTTGATTCTGTGTGGGGCTCCTGCAAGCAGCGGTCTCCAGTTTCGTAAAGCCTTGACTATTGCTAGCAGTTCTAGGTCGTAAATGTCGTAGTTCCGCTCTGCTTCCGAGAGTGTTGCGGAGTAATAGCCTATGGGGTGTCGTTTTCCGTCAGACTTTCGTTGTAACAGTACGGCTCCCACCGCATAACCTGAGGCGTCGACCTCCAATTCGAATGGGTCCTGGAGGACTGGGTGTGCCAGCACCGGTTCTTCAGTTACGAGGCGTTTGAGGGTATTGAACGCCTTGTCTTCCTCTTCGGTCCATCGCCATTCTTCGTCTTTCCGTGTCAGTTTGGTGAGTGGTTTAGCGTGAGTTGCGAATCCGCGGATGAAAAGTCTGTAAAAGTTACAAAAGCCGAGAAATGATCGAACGTCTTTGACTTTTGTTGGTGTCGGCCAATCTTTGATGCCTTGAACTTTTACGGGGTCCATTCGGGTCACCCCCCTTTCAAGGATTACCCCCAGGTAATCCATCCGCGGTTGATGGAACAGGCACTTCTCAAGTTTGAAATAGAGGTCGTGGTCGCGCGCGACTGCCAGAACGTCGCGCACCGCGTTGATATGAGCTGTCAGATCATGGTCAAAATGGGTGGCTATGCCGATATCATCCATATAGACACGTATTGTGGTGCCCAATCGCTCATGTTTCGCGATTGTGTCGCGGTAAATATGATTCATCATTGCTTGGAAGGTGGCCGGGGAGTTGGTGAGGCCAAAGAACATGACTGTGGGTTCAAAAAGGCTGAATTTCGTTTTGAACGCCGCTTTCTCTTGGTCCCCTTCACGAATACGGATGTTGTTGTAGCCCCAGCGGATGTCAAGCTTCGTATAAATATGTGCGTTGCTTAGGTCAAGGATTAGGTCTTGAATGAGTGGCAGCGGGTATTGGTTGCGAATGGTGTATGAGTTGATGACGCGATAGTCCTGTACTGGGCGTAGTTTTCCGTCCTTCTTTTTGATAAAAAAGAAGGATGAGGCGTACGGGGAAATGGAAGGGCGTAAATACCCCTGCTTCAACTTCTCGTCGAGAAATTCTTTCAATTCCCCTTCTTCCTTTTGTGTCATCGGATATATCTTGCAATCAATCGCTGCTGGCGCTGACGGTTTAAAGTCGATAGCGTGATCCCAGGGTCGTGATGGAGGGAAGCGGTGTGAGGCCTGCTCGTTGAACAGTGTAGCATATTCTGCGTAAACTGGTGGCAGCACTGCCGCCGTCTGCTGTTGTTTTGCCGAGATGGCCAACTCTGTCGAAGTGGTGGCTCGTGCGAAGGTTTCCTCGTCCAGTTCTCGGACAATCTCTTCCTTTTCTGTCGTAATTAGTGCTCGTATAGTGGTTGTGGTAAGTAGTTCTTCGGTAGTGGCCAAGACTACCGGTTGCATATCTGGATGCATCGTTGCTGTTGCCCAGCTAATTGTGGGTTCAAAGGCGCTCAGCCATGGGTAACCCAGTACCATGTCTTTGCTTCCGAGATCGGTAATCAAGAAGGTCATCCTTTTGATCTGTCCGTGTGTTTTCACTTCTAGGTTAACATAATGAGTGATTAACCCAGCTTTGTTTTCCGTATTATCTATATTCCATATTTTTCGAGGCGTTTCTAGTGGCTTTACAGGGATCCCGGCCCTGGTTGCCATGCCTGGTTTGATAAAGTTGTCGGTGGCTCCGGAGTCCACCAGCGCGTGTGTTTCAGTCGTTTGGTAATTCATTTGGACAGTTACTGGAATTCGCAGGGATCGATAGCGCGTTGTCACAATTACAGAATTACATTGTAAGGCCCTCACCCAGACTGACGGGTTCAGGCGCCCTGAAAACCCTCTTTTCCCCACAGATCTTGAAGTATGAGGTCTTTTACCTCATCCGTACTATTGGCTACTTGCGTCAGCCACTCCTTCGCTTGTTCTCCTGCTGTTTTTGTTGCCTTAATTTGTGGCGCCGGCGTCACGCTGGGTACTGGTGTTGCGTATCCCGGCAGTGACGGTTCGTACTGGGACACAGGGCTCGGTGATCCCGGCCATTGTAATGGCCAGGCGGTCTCCGTCATCCTGCTGCTAGACGGGGCATTCTGCCACTGTCTCTGTCGTCGGGGGTATGGGCAATTTCGTGAGAGGTGTCCTGGAGCATCGCAATTATAGCAAAGGACGTTCCTTAGGTCCCTTCTGGATCCGCCTCTCCCCCGTCCTCTGGCTCCCGGTCCTCCTCGCGGTGGGAAGGGTGGCGTTGGCCAGTCGTGGTGGGGCAATTTATTGAAGTCCACGTCTTCGGATCCGGCCAGTCGTACCTTGGCACGGTCGGCAGAGGTATCCATTGCCCATGGGTTGGTCTGCGGCAAGTTCTGCGGCAGTGCCCATCCTGCGTTGCCGGTCTGCTTCTTGGGTTGCGGGGTTGTATTCTTGTACTCATTAAGCCTCGCTTTGAGGTGGATGTAGTTCTTTTGTCGCTTGAGGACAGCCCTTTTCCAGTCGTCGAACGTTACCGGTTCATCAAATTGGAACACGTTTTTGAACAGTTCCTTGGGCAAACCCGACGTAAATAAGTCGATGGTTTGCGGTTCGTTAAGGTGATAATGAGCCTTCCGTGCTAGCTGTTCGAAGTCATTGACGTACTTGTCAATGTCCTCTCCTACCATCTTGAAGCCCTTTCTCAGTATTGCTTGTGCCTGCTCCCGTTCCAGCGTATTTTCGAATCGTTGGCTGAAGCCGTCGGCTACGGCGTCCCATAGGCCTCGAGTGTAAGGGCTGATTCCCCGTTGTATTTGTCGATTGAGCCAGTTCAGGAAGGATAGTACCCATTCGCTGACCGCTCCGCCCTTGATGTATGAAAGGAACAGGAGGCATCTCCTGTAATCGTTGCGCATGATGGGGGCGTCCAGATTCATTCCCCAGTAGACGTGCCACTGCGTGAGGAATTGGTCGACTTTAAGTCTGTCCCCATCAAAAATAGAAGGTGGCTCGCCGGTTAATTTCTCGCTGGGATGCCCTCTATCTCCTGCGCCTCCCCCTCCTTCATTGCCGCTGCCACCGCCTCCTCCACCTCCGGGGGGGTTGTGTGGCGGCCCTCTTGGTGGTTCGGTTCTTCGCAAGTCGAAGGGAATACCCCCTCCTGGTGGCGGTGGCGGATCGTCTCCTGGGCCTCCCACCCCTGGGGGTAGTTCCATTGTCAGTCGTCGTTCAGATGGGGGGTCTCCCCTATCTGATCCTATTGCTCGGTAGATTGCGGCATCGTCTGCGGTCATGCGTTCTCCCGTCTCAGGGTTGATGGGCATAAGATTTGCCCTTGCTTCTTCCTGCACTACTCGCGCTTCTTCTAACGCGACTTCTTCCATTGCGCGTGTTATCGTAGCCATGATGGCTGGGGATCGGATATGAATTGGTTCTGGTTCAGTGATGTGTGCAGACTCAGCTCGTTCTACGAGGAGATCTTGTATCGCTCCCCCACTTGTTTCAGTTTGGTCCGGTTCCCGTCCTTTGCTTTCTTCTTGACTTTGACCTTCTTCTTCTTCTTCTGACACTACTTCTCCTGTGGAGTGTTCTCGCACTTGTCCGTCGATGGGTCCCCAATCTGCTCGGCTATTGAGTTCTCGTGCGTCGATGTCACAACGATATCTGGATCCAACTGGTCGTATGACGTCCCACCGGGAATCTATGGGGTTCCACGTAACTTCTACCCAACACAAGTGGTCGAAGTTGAACTCAACTGGGCGGAATCTTGTGGGTCCGTTGAACTCTACGAAGTATCCTGTTTCTTCTTGTCTTTCCCTCCAACTGGCAGCTTGTAGAAAGCGTGTAGGGACGTTTCGTTCTCCCCTCCTTGGGATTGAGTACGGACGAAAGCTCGTCCACTGATCTCTGGTTGTTACGGCCACGATGGGATCTTGGTCTTAATGTAACGTCGTCACGACGTTAGCTCGACTTGAGCTCGATGTAGGCGGTAACAACTTAGCGTCAATCTTGCTTTGCTTGAAGACACGAAGGCCCAAGTGATATGCGCGGGTGAATGCTCGGAGGCACACCTAGTACTAAGATTCTAATGAAGTCGAAAGTGTTGAGACGATCGAGGCAGAGAGGCGGAAGAGAAGTGACGATTCAAGAAGACCAAGATGGCGTATCTTGGTCTTCGACAGACACTATAAATACAAGTCGAGCAGGCTTTGAAGCGCTGCTATGAGTCACCGTAAGGTAGCGTCCAACGTGTCGCGTAAAGTACTCAATCCTAATACCACTACTACTAGTATTAGTGGCGTCAGTCATCAGTCAGCAATCCGTACCGTATCTCCTATCGCACTACCGTATCACCATAGATAAGTCCGCAACTAATATACCTTACCGCTGTAGTTGCAACCGGTACAGTAAGGGTAACAGGTCACGCGTCGAAACGTAACACCTTGGGTAGTGATGACGACAGGGAGGTGACTGGTGTCGATGGTGGAGTCCTTCCAGTTGCATTGGGGTTCAAAGGCAGCAAGCCAGGGGTATCCCAGGATCATTCGTTCTTCCCCTAGATTTGTCACCAGGAACCTCATGGGTAGTTTCTTGGATCCTGATTGGACATCTAGCATGGAGTATGCCATTAGTTCTCCTGCCTTATTAAGGGTTCCGTCAATATTCCAGATCTTTTTTGGGTTTGACAGGGGTATCGTCCCTATCCCCATTTGCTTCAGAAGTCTGGGGTCTATGAAATTGTCCGTAGCTCCAGAGTCTACTAGGACGTCTTGATCGGCTGTTTTGTGTGCAGTTTCCAGGTGTACAGGGACTTTCAAGGATCTATATTGGCTATATTGTACACTGGAAATGTTTAAAGCTCTAGCCCAGGCCGCCGGGTTCGAGCCTACGAAAAATCCTTCTCAGCAAAGGCTTTCTCTACGAGCAGTGCTCGCACTTCCTCACTCTGTGCCATCAGAGTTCCCCACATCTCATTTGCTAGTTCCTCTTTGGTTTTTGTGGTGGATGGTGCAGAGGGTGTAGTTGATGCTTCTGCGAGTTTGGCTGGTTTGTCAGGGCAGTTTCGTGATATGTGTCCCTGTTTCTTGCAACAGAAACAGCGCCCTTCTGCTTGAAGCTTCTGTTTTTCGGTTTCAGTGAGGGCTGCTCTTCCTGCAGCTCCTCTTTGAGTCCTTCCTATGTCCATCGCATTTGGGTCACGTGGTTTGACTTTAAAGGCGTTGTTCCATTGCCCTTTTGTGAATCCGGCTTTAGTTTCCTTTTTGATTCCGAAGCGATTTTGGAGATTGATGAAGTCTTGATGGTGCTTTCTGGCTGATTGGGTCCATTCTTTCCAGTCATCTGGGTGGTCGAACTGTATGATGTTCCTGACTAGTTTTTCAGGTAGACCCCGTGAGAAAATATCCAGGGTTCCTTCTTCATCTGCACCATATCCTGCCTTCTTTGCAAGGGCGGCAAACTGAGCAATATAGGTGTCAAGGTCTCCATTCTCCATTTTGACTGCTTGGAGTGCCTTCTGTGCCTTCTGCTTCTCTGCAACGTCTGTGTAAGCAGCCTGGAAGTGATCTAGGATGGTGATCCACAGGTCTTCTTCTGTTGTAGCCCATCCTCCAGCAAGTTCATCAGTAAGCCAGTCACTTTGTTCCATAACCCAGTCATCAACCAAGTCTCCTCGTATTAGGGAGAGGAAGACAATGCATCTGAGATAGGGGTTTCTCATTTGCTCGATTGATCCATTGAGGGCCCGGTAGAAGGTGAACTCTTTTAGGAATTTCTTGCTGTGGGCTCAGTCTCCAGTGAATTCTTTTGGTGGTAGGCCTGTTAATTTATCTCCGGCAGGAGGGGGGGCTAAAGGTGGGGCTCTTCCAGCAGGGATTCCTCCACTGCCTCCACCTCCACCTCTGCCTCCGCCTCCACTTCCACCTCCACCTCCACCTTTGCTACTGCCACCTCCACTAGGGGTGTGGGTGATTGAGGTGTTGATTTGTGTGGCTGTGCTTGTCATTCTAATGCTTGAGCTTGTTGGTGTGCGAGCACCTGAATCTATGGGTTCTTGTGGGGCTAAAGAGGGGACACCTGACGTAGCTTCCACTGATGCAACAGGGGATTGATGTTGATCCGAATCCTGAGCAGGTTCTTCTGTATCTGAGTCGACAACTATGCCAACTGGGTTGTTTCTATATGGACCAAGTCCGAATTCTAGTGGTACTGGTTTGACAGAGAACCACTTGTGGTCTTTGGTTGATTGTGCGATGACTACCCAAAGTCATTTGTCTTCTATGTATTCAATAGGAATATATCCGTTGTCTTCTTTGCTCCAAACGTAATATCCTTCAGTTTCGTCGTAGGTTTTCCAGATGGCTACTCCCTTGATGTTGTCAGAGAGATCGTCTTCTGTTCTTCTGGTGATGAATTCTGGTTTGAACTGGGAACGGCTCCTGCTTCCTAGTTTTGAAGCCAGGGTGGAGAGACTTGACTTAATGTAACGTTACAGTAGGAACGTTCAGCTCGGCGTGAGCAAGTCTGGTCTTTCTATGTCAATGAGCGAGGGTTCAGCCGATAATGGCAAGGTTTAAGTGGTTAACAAGGATCTCAGAGTATGACACAATACTCAAGATGTGAGAGGAGTTCAGGGGTTCAAGAGGTTCGACGGTTCAGCAGAGAGTTACCCCAAGGGAATGGGAAAACAATGTATACTGTGATGGTAAAGAAGTCGAGTCTAAGGATACAAGCTACCTAGGGCCACGACTTATATAGAAAAGGGTTTGTTTGTGCGGAACAAACAAATGGCGCAATCCGCAGCAAGCGTGAGAAGTAACACAGCAATCCGCAGCAAGCGTGAGAAGAAAGTACAGCAATCCGCAGCAGGCACGGGAAAAAGAAGAAAGTGTGCACAGCTATCCGCAGTAAGTGTGAGAAGAAGCGAGGATATAAAAGGCAAGTGAGACATGTCTCAAAGTTAAAAATAGAAATGAGACACCTGCCATAAAAGGGTGCATTTAGCCCAAGTATAGTAGTAATAAAGACTAATAAGGACAATGAGTGTCTCATTGTCTCACTTTGCACTAGGAGAGAATCTTAAGGCTCCTAGTGCGCAGCAAGTCCGAAAAAGGGAAAGCCAAGAAAGGAAAGACTTTCCCGCAAATGCAAGTGTAAGTAAGAAATTAAAGTAAAGTTGAAAACAAGTCCAGTCTGTAACAAGGGGCGGGTCAAAGTCGAATATGGATGTGTTGAACAGGGCCATGGCAGTTGCGTCGGGCGTAGCAAGCTGCGTTGGCTCCGACATGGAGTCTAATGAGCAGGTGGTTGTGAGTTTGTAGTGGTAGGCCGTGTCTCTGCCCGGAGAGTAAGGCATGTGAAGGGGTGAAGCGGAGAGGGAGAGAATGCAAACGACTGTCCCATTTTGGAAAAGATGTCAACAAAGTGTTCCCAAAGCATGGTCACCCTCTTCAGCAACTTCTCGACGTCAGAGTGGGAGATCCGCAGCATGACCAGCTCATTGTTTGTGCTAGTGAAGAGTGTGTCATAGACTGGGAGAAGAAGGGAAGATTATCGTGGTAGGTGGGAGCGTGTTGAAATTGCCAAGATTCAGTAGATGAGAAATGAGGGCCAGGGGAAATTATAGCGGGGGGAAATGCATACGCATTACTTGATCGGGGACTTTATTCAAGCCAAGTCATAAGCCAAGTCACCTCAATGTCACCGTGAACATCCAGATGACGTTATCTGAGCTTTCATATGGGAACCAACTTTGATGGCCAGGTCCAAGAAAATGCACAGACTTTCAAGTCACTGAACGTGACAGTCTTGCATGCTACCTTCACAGCCCGATCGTAATGTAAACCCAGGACATAATCTGACTTTGCAAGAACTCTGCATTCTCTTCACCGAAGTCTACAGGATTCTTGCCAGACGCATATCTATTCAAAAAGTATATATTCTAGATCTAGACCGCTGGCCTTGTGTCATGAACGCCCCATATTTTTCCTCTCTTCTCCTTCCCTTCCCTTCCATTTGTCCCTTCGATTCGTTGCTTTGCAGGCATCTGCTTTGCTAGCACTTGCCTCACTTCTTTGCTTTGCTGGCATCCGCTTTGCTGGCATTGACCTTGCTGGCATTGTACTGCCTCGCTGGCACTCCTGGACACTAGCTATATAAACCCCGTAGTACACCCTGTATTTCCTTAGCTTTGGCTTCGTCAATATACTGTCTAGTTCCCTCAGTATCTTCCTCTCATCTCTATCACAGTCCTCTTCTCTGAAGCCTTGTTGCCTTGAGCTATATCAAGGAACATCCACAGACTTAGGTGCCGTTCTGCTCCACAGCGGACCAACTCAGTATCCTTTGCCTTAGGCAGGACCTGTTACAGACCGATCCGACGCACGCCCCGACAGTGGTGTGACACCTTGGGTTTGTGGTGAGCTGGACGACTTGTGGCTACATCCCGCTGACCCTCTTTTCACCCCGTTCAACCACAAGTGATAAGCTTACTAAACCAGGCCCAGCAAGAGACTCGACCATGGCCACTTACGACGGCGCCTAAAACTAACCATCGTCCCCTAATACACGAAGTTTCAGACAACGCTCTAACCCAACTTAATTTTCAGCCTCTGCAAAGTGCCTCCACCCATTTCTCACAAGAGGCAATGCCCTGCCCTTCATGAGGGAACGTCGATGTAGAGAAGTGCCTTACGAGGACTTGTCCATCTATGTTCGCAATCGCTTATGTAGTCCAGATCGGGTTTCAGAATTCACAATACTGTATTGTCGCAGCGAGGTGGAGTGCCTATGTTTCCGTGCATCATCTGCATTGGGCGACAGATGGAGGGGAAGGCGAGTTTGGCTGCAGGAAGTAAGGAGTGCACGGTGAAGCTCGGAGTCGAACCAAATATGCACTCCGCAGTGTGCAAATTCTGACGACCTGCGTAAGCTTGTCCGTTAACAAGCCAGCGGGGGTTGTCTTATTTACGATAACCTCGACGTATGGTTAATGTCAGGAAGAAAAGGAGTGGGGGAGAGCTCACGATCATGACCCAGCGCTCGAATTGGGTTGCGGACGCCTTCAGCACAGTGGCTACTTGCACGTAGTAGGGTCCTGATTGGTGCTCTGGAATCCATGGTCAGTAAGGAAGAGTAGACGCATGTTGCACTCGAGCCAAGCAGCATCCAGACCAGTATTTACTTTTTGCGCTGTCATTGAAGGGCGGTGCGTAGAAGAGAGACGGACTCCCAGATATGTACCGTGTTCCTCAGTGTCTACATGCGTATGTTGTCTGGCGTGCAGGTCGTCAAGCCTCCCACTTGGGAATATCCATAGGAGTGCAAATGGCAGGTGCGGTGATGCATCGAGGTCGGCGTTGAACTCGAAGAGCAGGACAAAGTTGAAGATGGTCAAGTCTGACAGGGCCACGGCGATTGAGTCAATCAAAGCGGAAATGTCGCCAGCGATGGGAGGTCTTCTGTATCGGAGAGTGGGCATCAGTTGGTGAGGAAGAAAGAGAGGCAGAGACCATACGGGTGTCTTGCTTTAGAAGACGCATTGACAAGGTGCTCCAAGCAGGCGTTCTTCTTTGAGGGCATGAAGTCACATTACTTTAGTCACTTCTCGTCACCGGCGCAGCACATGCAGCTTCTTCGTTTGTACTGGCGAGATATAGGAGCGTGTTGGAGACCCGATGACGGAGGGCAGGTAGTCGTGAGAGCGTATTACAGTGAAGACCCGAGGTCACGAAGTCACGTGCGATGTCACAAAGGGCGGTCACTCTGGCCGATCGCCGGACTGTTCTACTAGACTAGGCTACCCCACCACATCATACTCTCTAACAATCGACACACATTACAGTCTTCACTGCAATGTCCCGGGTTCCTCACGAGGCTAGCAACGTACCCAACACAGGATTTAGTGAAGGTACCATTCTCGTTCTCCCACATGACTCTATCCTCGTATTCTCACCAAGGTTCTCACCTCACTGCCGTCAAATAGGTGACCACCGGTACCAACCTCCGTCGGCACAGAATCAAGCATCATATGGTGTATCTAATTTCGTCGATGGTTCCGGGCCTATATTCTCAATGTACATGGAAATGGCGACGGAAGAGGACAAGAAGATGGCCGAGAACTGGAAAGCGGATGCAGACGGCATCCTCATATTTGTGCGTCTCTGTCTTTTAATCTCGTGCTTCGTACTGACTCAAATCACATAGACCGGCTTATTCTCCGCTGCTGTCGCATCCTTGATCTCGGTCTCCATTCAGGATATTCGACCGAACCCACAGGACACCTCAAATTTCTACCTCGCAAATATCTACCAGACTACTGTCAACCCCAATATCTCGACTTCCCTCCCCACTTCCCCTCCCCCATTCTCTCCGCCTAACTATGCGGTTTGGGTAAACTCACTTTGGTTCTTGAGCTTGGTGATCAGTCTTACCTGTGCTCTGCTCGCGACGTTGGTGCAGCAATGGGCACGAAGATATCTCAAGGTTACTCAGACACGTTACAGTCCACACAAGCGAGCACGGATCCGTGCATTCTTTGCTGAAGGTATCGACAAGTATCTCCTTCCGTCGGTGGTCGAAACACTTCCCGCACTCCTCCACATTTCCCTGTTCCTGTTCTTCGCCGGCCTGGTTGTGTTCCTTCACAACGTCAATATCACAAATTTCAAGCTGGTGTTGTCATGGGTCGGGATTTGTACGGCTGTGTACGGATGCATCACAGTCATGCCAATCATTCGTCATGACAGCCCATACTATACATCACTTTCGTCATCTGTGTGGCTCATTGTTACTGGGATGCCTTATGTCATCTATGGGGTCTTTCGGTGGTTTACTTGGTCCGTGTACTTTCATTATAGGACCACTCACTTTCGGGGCTTGAAGGAAAGTTATCGCAAACTGCTCGTGCAGGGCATGCAGAAAACTGCCGAGGAAACTGCTCTGAAATCTCCATCAGCCATCGACACTCGTGCCTTCATGTGGACGTTCGACTGTCTGGACGAAGATAAAGAACTGGAGCGCTTCTTCTCTGGCTTACCCGGCATTCGCAGCTCAAAGGTGGTCAAAGATCCTCTGCCCAGTCTCACTGGAGATGCCAAAGACAAGCTTTCCAATGCATTGACAGGATTTTTTTACCGCACACTCTCATCCGATTTGCTTCCCGGGTCTGTCAAAAACCACCGGGCCATCAGCTTCGCGAAAGCCCTTGACCCGCTGCAATTTCCTTATGCATTCTGGCATGTCCTCCACAGGGTCATTTCCTCAGATCAACATAGCGGACTGCAAACTACTGAATTTATCCGTGTCATGAGAGGTTGGCGAAGTGGTGGAGACCAACGAACTCAATTACTTGGAGAGGCCATGTTCACCTGTCTTATTGCAGGAGCGCAACGCCGCGACAATTCTTGGCTTATTTCTGCACCCAATAGACTGGGAATCTCAGAAGCTGACCTCCGACGCTACACCACAGACGGCAACCTGTCACTTACAAGCTTAATTTGCATCACTCGCCACCAATTTAGCCAGTTCGGGAAACCGTCCTGGCCAGCTCCTTGGTTCTCGCAAATTTTAGAGAAAGCTTCGGAATTCGATGTGCGAGATACGTCACCCAATCTGCGGCACAAGTTCTGTGCACTCTGGAATCAAATCGTTCTCAACGTGCAAAATAATGGCGATCGGAGGATGGCGACATGGATCCTCAGACCGATTCGGAAGGTATACATAACTCTTCATGAAGGTACCGATGCTGCCCCAACACAATTCTCCGCCTCCACCGATGGTTATGATGACGTTCTGTTCGACCCAAGCTCGTATCCACGGTGCGACTTCGTCAGCCATATTCACGACCCTTCCTCCACAACCGCAGCTCACTCTGTCCTGCACGATAATGATGCGCCGCTCCCTGATCCCCTTACCAGTTCCGATATGCCTTCCTCGTCCGCACCTGCCCCACCTCAAGTCCTCGAAAGCCTCACGGATATACTGCTTGACAACTGCCACCCCCAGACCGCTCCTCAGACGACCACTGAAGTCGTCTCATTTTCTATTACCTCACCAGATCCAGCGACCGCTGATGCTTTGGTCACCTCTGGTCGAACAATACTCCACCCTACTTCCGCAACCTCGACATCCACCCCTCTTCTTTCCTCTACCTCACCACCTGTTGCCATCACCCTCCAGCATAACGCAGACCTCATGGCGCCTTCCGATCCACCAAACCACCCTTCTTCAGCTTCCCATATAATTCTTGAAAATACACTTTCTACAGGTTTGTCCCCGCCTTCACACTCATCTATGACTCGACCCGACCCCTCGCCGTCTTTCACAGAATGTCATCGCTCGGCAATAGTCCCTACAATGCCCAGCGCTGCGATGGGGCCAGCCTCTGTACCTTATCTGTGTGCTGTTGCCAGGGGCGATGGCAGCGGTCAGCCCGGGTCGTGCAAGGAAGAGGACGCTCTTGATTCCCGTTCAGTAAATCGCGCAATTCGTACGAATATCATGACCCCAGATCTTCCATCACAATCCCCATTACTGCCATCAAATACTGACTCGGACGTAGCAGTTGCGGCACCTGCTTTGCGAGCTGAGCGTACAGGAGATCATTCACCACATCCTCCACATTTCCTGTATGATATCGTTTAACGCGTCCCTCACTGACTTAGATGTGTGTGTGTGATTAGGTATATATTTCTATTGGGTTCTTGATACCACCATTCTGATTCTATTCAATACTTATCTCATCTCATCTATATACCGTCCTACAAATACTATATGTATACTCGAGTAGAGCGAGGAGTCTCGGCCTTCCCTTCGGGCTAACGAGTGTAGCTAAAAGAGACGTGCGCACCTGCGTAACCATTTCTGTCTCCTCAGCTTCAATAGTGTCTGCTGGCGACTATTGGCTGCTTGGGTTTTCTTGTCGGAAGAACGCTGCTACCATCGAGAATGATAGATGTCCGAGGATGGAGTAAGGGATCGCGTCCAGAGAGTACGTGTCGGACTTATCTGTGATCACGTGATCAGTCGCGTACTTGAGGTTGAGGCACGCGGAGGTCAGAAATAGTCAAATGGAAGCTACGGTACCGCACTCTTTCTGCTCGCTGGCCCTCTCCGCTTTTCATGTTCCTGTCTTATTAACCGGTCTTCCTTCAATGCGTGAATACATCGATGGTCATTGTGACCTCGGCGATGTACTCAAGCGATAGCAAATGGGCGATATTTGCGGAGCTAGACACGACACATTGGCAAAATCTAGAAAGGAGTAGAAGTGATGCACGGATTGATCGAGAACAGGATGAAATACGATCGGAAAGGGGAAGAGTGCCCTGCGCGAGGTATGGAAGCAGCTGCGGCTATGCCACCGACAATAGACACATTTCTCCGGTTGCCCCAGAATACAGATCACCTCTTCCAGTGCTTGGGAAGTGGAACGCGCGCCAGCGCTATACTATCCTTCCTGTTGGCTGTAGGTCATCGAAACAGGTGCCAACGCCGACACAGCAACTCACCCGAGCCCATTCCATGCACGAAAGTACCGACCCATGCCCTCCGTCTCCGCCTCGCTCGGAGAAATGATCATCCCACCATCGTCACCATTGCCGCACAGGGCGTGAGTTTCTTCACGAATTCTATTGGCATGTGCGTACGGCACCGGCATGCATGAGGTGACATACGCTCTAGTGAGACGGTTTTCCGACACGGGCCGGAGCGCAGTAAGGTGGGAGACTGTGAACGTGTACCGATAAGATGGGCGGTTTGATTATCGGAATAGTGGGCGTCGGAGCACTCTGTGAATAGCGAGGCACAGTACTCTGCGAACACCGGTGTCCGTGGCGGGTGCTTATGAAAGGGGCCGCTCGCAGCTCGTGAGCCCGCAGGCGCAAGTAGTAAGTAGTTGGTGGTGTGGTCGGCACAGATAAAATCTGAAAGCTCGATTCATGCGTGTTGTTTTGATGCTGACATGGCATCGCGAGAAGAGCATCTGGGGATAATGAGAGTACTCACATGGGAAATCCGGGCACGCAGAAGACTGTTGGCCGCCCCTAGGTGTGGAAAGCATTGAATGACGCTGGGACAATGATTCGGGTGCGGCGTGCGGCGAGACGTTTTACGTCGATGCGAGACGAGGTTTTTTGACTTTACTGGATCTGGAAAGACCAGGAAACGTAATGCTGCGTTACCGTTTTGACACCATCCGTTGGTAAAGACTGGACAGACACCAGATGGCCTGTTGATAAGCAGGAGTAACTACGGAGTTGGCATATCCTCCGCTCTCGTCGCCAACAGTATTTCCACACTCACCCGCAAGCCTGTGACAATGAATAGCGAAGAGGTGCTGAAAGACCATAAGACGATCCTATCCTGAAAGATGTGCTGTCCAGAATGGAGCGGAGGTAGGAGACTCTGAACAGCAGGTCCCGGACTGAAGAAGTCCGTGTATCAATATATGAGTTTTATTTCATAGGTGACTGGCTACCACCTAAGTAGGGTAGAGCGCAGAGGAGGTCGTGGAGAGCGCGGTCAAGTTGTGCGACGATGACGAATACAGAAAGCGCTCGTACATGGGTTAGGGTTACCGTAAGCCCGAGTCGAGCATCACAGCATCACTCACATCACGTCATTCCTTCGTTTCTCTGTACTCGCGTTCGTCTCTCCTATAATTTCAACACAGAATGTGAGAGTCGGATTATTTTGGAGTTTTTTAGGGGGATTTTATGTATTTTTTTGAAACATATTTGGTCTGGTCCTGTTTGTTCTCGAATGCACGCTGCTCTCTGCACCATTCACCTTCTGGTCATCTCCATCGTCGTCATCGTCTCTGACCTCTTATACCCTCTTCCTCTCCTGGCTATATCCCCCCCTTTTTTCTGGTGTAAAGGTCAGGTGATAGGGGTGATCCAGCTAAATGGGCCGGTCAGGTGATAGGATCCGAAAGGCCGATTCGATTGGCAAAGAGAAAAGCGCGAAGTCAAGCAATGGTAGAGAACAAGCGAAGATAGGCAAAGGCGAGGCGAAGCTCGCTTTGGAGGAGAGTTCAGAGGCACACGAGGGAGAGGAGGAATACAACTGGATAATCATTCGAGTACATGCAAGCGCACTTAAATACAATATAGCTACATTTTTTATGGAAACAAAAGTAAAGTATAGTAAAGAGTATACAAATACGCACGGGCCTTTTGCAGGCATGAAACAGGAGTCGGAAAATGACGAAGCGAGGTCGAGAGATGGAGTGGACAGGGGGAACGACCCCTATGGAACTGGAAACGTTTGAGTCGGAATGAATACAGAGACAGTGGATCTTGAGCCGCCGCGCATTATCGCGGTGGTGTTGTTTTGGTGGGATTCGAGTTGGCCGGGTCGAGCGTGCCGAAATGCAACACTCCCCCTCACGCTCGACGGAGTCCGAGGTTCTGCGAGTGGAACGCGACCTTGAACTTCGCCAGCGGCTTGGTGAGGATGTCCACGGTCATGTCTTCGGAAGGGCAGTACTTGATATTGATGAGCCCGTCGGTAATCGTTTGTCGAATGAAATGGAAGCGAATGTTGATGTGCTTAGTACAAGCATGGTAGTTATCTTCGGTGGCGAGATGGAGCACGGCCTGGTTGTCGCAATAAAGGGGGGTAGGGGAGTGCGATAAGCCAAAAAATGGCTCAGTGAATCTCCTGAGCCAGATGCATTCCTTGGCCGCGTGAGTTGCGGCGACATATTCGGCCTCGGCGGTGGATAAGGTGATGATCTCTTGTTTCCGTGAGGCCCATGTGACCGCTCCGCCGTCGATGAGAAAGGCGAAGCCGGATATCGCATGACGGTGCTCCTGGGATGCGCCATCTGCGTCAGTAAATCCCAGAAGGTCGTGGCACTCATTGCCAAAGGTAAGAGTGTGATTCTTGGTGCCGGCGAGGTAACGGAAGACGCGCTTGATGCCTTCCCAGTGGATTTCACCTGGGTTGCTGAGGAATTGAGATAGGATGGAAACTGCGAAGGTGATGTCGGGGCGAGTGGCGACGGCGGCGTACATGAGGCTGCCGACGGCCTCGCGATAAGGAACCTTCTTCATGTGCGCTGCTTCGGTGGCGTCAGAGGGTGCGTCGGATTTTGAATAGGATGCCCCGGGAATGATGGGAGTGGCGACGGGTTTAGCGTGGCTGAGGGAGAAGTGGGAAAGGATGGTGTCGATATAAGACATTTGTGAGAGGGAAATAGTACGCGATTTGCGGTTGTGGATGATCTTGATACTGAGCAGCCAGTGAATGGGGCTGAGGTCGGTGAGGGAGTAACGCGAGTTGAGCGCTCTCTTGTAGTACCGAATGAGCTCGTCTGAGCTACCTGTGATCATGCAATCGTCAACATGAACTGCAAGGATTGTAATGTGATTTTTGTCGTGGATAGAGAAGACACCGGGGTCAGCGTTGTTGACGCCGAAGCCCAAGTCCATGAGAGCGCGGCGCAGGGTATCATACCATTTGCGGCCGGCTTGCTTGAGTCCGTAAAGGGATTTGCGGAGGTGTTTGACCGACTCCCCCTGAGTGTCGTATCCGGGGGGTGCTTGCATGTAGATTTCTTCATCGTCATCTAATTCTCTGTTGAGGTAGGCGCCGTTGAAGTCGAAGGTGTCGATATCCCAGTCGTTGCGAGCGGCGATGGCGAGAATGGTGCGGAAGCTTGCAAGCCGCACGACTGGGGAAAAGGTATCAAAGTAATCAATACCGAACTTTTGCGTGAATCCGTGTGCTACGAGGCGCGCTTTGTACTTCTCGATGGACCCATCGGCCTTCCGTTTGATGCGGAAGACCCACTTACTGCCGACGATGTTCTTGCCGGCGGGTCTGGGGACTGTTGACCAAGTCCCAGCTTCTTCGAGGGTTGCAATTTCGCGATCCATCACCTCCTGCCACTTGGGCCAGTCTGAGCGAGATCGCGCTTGAGCGATTGTCTTGGGATCGTCTTGTGAGTCATTGAGGGCGGCTTCCATGAGTTCCTCGCTTTCCGCGAGAAAGGCGTACTCTGGAATCTGATTGTCAGCCGCGTATGCACTTGAACCTTCGTCTCCGGGCCAGTCTGGGTGGAACCACTTCCGGGCTGCCACGCTTGGTTGTTCTTCTTCGGCTTCGGGTTGAGCTCCTTCGGTGAAGAGTCCAGTAACCTTGAAGGTTGGCTTGGGGATGCGCGATGACTTGTGCGTCGGTTCTTGAGGTTCCTTGGTTTTTGCCTTGCCCTTGGCAGGCGGCGGCACTTGTTGCTGCTGCTTGGTTGATGTTTCTTCTTCTTGAGGTGGAACCGATGAGGTGGTGGATGGTGTGAGAGGAGTGAGCACCGAAGGTGACCGGTACGAGGGCATTCCGCCCGGGACTTGAGGCGTGATTTCCCAGCTTGCTTCTTCGGGAGGTTGCTGCTGCTGTTGAGGTGTGAACGGTACCAGTTGGATAGGTACCGGTGCTGTGGTAGGAGGAAAAGGATGAGGCGCTTGAGGCGCCGGTGGTGCTTGAGGTCCAGCGGGTGGTACCTGTGCCGCAGCTGGTTGCAGAGCGGGGATAATGTTGATAAGTGACCCTTGCGCACTTAGCGGCTCATACGGACCGGACTTACAGAATGGACTGCTTTAGATTAGATTAATTGGACTTGTAGATTACTTACATTTGATCTGTACAATCTAGCGCTGATCATTGCGTCATGTATGACATCATGTACTATGACATCATGCAGAACACTCCGGACACTTCATTGTACTCTGTCCTTTGTTCTCCTTTAGCTCTTATCTTTATTGTGATGTCATTATGATATCATCTTTGTCTGGACTCCCTTTGTTCTAGTCGCCTTGTTCTCTTTTCATACACTCCTTTTGTCCTGTATGTAGAACAACGCTCCTTGTATTCTGTGACTCTACGTTACCACTCTTGTACTAGTGTCACACCTCTGTACAGTATAAGTAGTAGTGCTTGTACGCTCCTGGTCCACATCAGTTCTCTCACTGCTGTGTGCCAGGTATGTTCTCTCCACTGTAATACTAAACATCAGTTCTCTCACTGCTGTGTGCCAGACATCCTCTCTGCTTCACTACAAGACTCACCCTCTGCTGCTTGCCAGTTGCACCCTATATCTCACCACAGACCTTTTACCCTCTGTGAGTATAGGTTCCTCTTGTGCTGTTCATCAGGTTATGGGCCCTGGTGCCCTAGCCACTCCACTTGGCTGGTCACTGTCTTCCTAGGAGGACACACCAGGCTAAGGTCTGTCTGGGGCCTTACCAGCCTTGCCCAAGGCAGAGGACAGTGGGGCGCCACTTGTCTCTGCTGAGGAACCTCCTGTGTATGTACTGCCCAGTAGTCCTACTTTCACCCCTACTGTTTTCCTAGCCCCTGCGCTATGCGCAAGGAGACTGGGTCTGGTAGCCCCTTAACTTCAAAATATCCAGGCGTGCATGGCCCACTGGGCAGTGTATTGTGGAGCTTAGTGCCAGCTGTCTCTGGTGCTCCACACTGGGCGCAGGATCTCCTCACCATGGGAGTGTAAAACCTGGTTCAGGCTCTGGGGGGTGTTCACCTTATGGTGTTCTGCAACCAGATACCTGCCTTGTAGCGGCAATGGGAAAGGATTCAGTAAAGCCACTTGTGGCGATGAGGCAACCAACAGGCCGAGAAGGCTGAGGTAGACAGCCTTGGGCTCTGAAAGCAAATCCCTTCACCTTCCCCCTGACGCAAACCATTTGAGCTGTGTCCTAGACACATCCTGGCTGGCAGCTAGCTCATGGTATGGAAAAGGGACTCTTCCAACCTGGGCCTAGCCCTTGTATCACTGGCATACTATCAGGAGGCAGGACGCGTTAGCGTTCTGGCCTTACAGAATCACAGACAGGAGTGGTATCCCCCTCTATCTTTGTCTTGCAACTATGAAGCACTATCGCTGACTGCTCCTCGGCGATAGATAAATCATCCCAATGTCTGGCTCTTCATCTACCCCTGCTGCCGGTGCTGGTGCTCCTCCCAGCCCCACTGGTGGCTCTGCAGGAGGCTCACTCCCCCCTCCTTCTGGATCCACTCCCTCCACACGCGTATCTGCCACGTATGGTGCAACCTTTGGCATGCCTTCAGGCATCCGCCTTGAACAGTTTGATGGCACTGGATGGAACGAATGGTCTGGGACCATTGAGGCCATCCTCACGCTGCACGAAGCTGAGGATGTGTTCACTCTGGATACACCCCCATCTGGTATCACTACCGATGAGTGGGACTCAGTCCAGCGGTGTTCCAAGGCGTACCTCCGCCTCTACCTCAAACCAGATGTCTACTCGCTTGTGGCAGATAACACTGCCTATCCTACCTTTAAGGACAAGTGGGCCAAGCTCAAGGACGTATATGGAGGTGCTTTGGGCAGCACCACCATCTTTAATTTGTGGATTCAGATAACACAAGCCCGCCTCGACGACTCCGCACCCATGGCCGCTCAGCTGGCCAAGCTCAATGAGCTAAGGGTTGCCCTTTCCAATGCACAGATGGGTGTCTCTGACGTCCAGTACTGTCTCATTCTCCTCCACGCACTGCCGCCCTCTTATGAGGTGTTGGCCTCAACAATCCTCGCCAGTGGGGCCCCCTCCACACTCAAGCACGCTGAAATAATTGCACGCATAGTGTCAGAAGAGGCTCGCCGCTCTGGGCCCTCTGGCTCCTCCCTCAACAAGGTGGCCCCCGTCAAGCCGACGGGCAAGAAGGGCAAGAAGGACCACTCTGGTCTTACTTGCCACTACTGCAACAAAAAGGGCCATATCAAGCCTGACTGCAGGAGGAGGAAGAAGGATGAGGCTGATGCAAAGGAGAAAGAGAAAGCAGGCAACAAGGCTGCCAATAGTCACATTCTTGTACCTACCACCGCCTCCATTAAGGAGGTCGAAGAGCCCACCATAGACTGGGCCTCTGAATCAATTGGTGTTGCCTTGTATGCTGCCTCGCATGTGCGTTGGATGATGGACAGTGGTGCTACACACCACATTACACCACATCGGTCTGACTTCAAAGACTATACCCCAACTAAAGGCACTGTACGCCTAGGGGATAAGTCCACAATAGACCAAGTGGGTGTCGGGTCTGTCGTCTTTACAACGAGCCAGGGTATCTCTATCACCCTCAGTAATGTGCTACACCTGCCACAGGTGAAGACGCGCTTCTTGTCGATGCGTGCCCTAGCACAAAAGGGTGCTGAGATTGCCTTTGACAGTGGCTCATTTAAAATATCTGTCAACCAAAAGTGTGTGGCCAAAGGCTACCTTGAGGACAACCTTTACTGGTTGGACGCAGCCAGCGTCGGCCTCAACGCCCACACAAAATCAAGTGCTTCCACACTTGATATCTGGCATCAACGCATGGGACACATCTCCTCTGCGGCGCTGAAGGCGCATGGTCCCTCTGCCACTACTGGCATGGACATAGATAGCTCCACCACGGCCCACACAGTCTGCCGTGGGTGCGAGATGGGTAAATCCACTCGCCAACCCTTTTCTGCGTCCTCCAACAAAAGGACAACTCGTCAATTTGAGATTGTGCACAGTGACCTTGCCGGTCCTATGCAAACTCAGTCCCTGCAAGGCTCGACGTACACAGCCACCTTCATAGACGACCACACTAAGTTCACTGTGGTCCACTTCCTTAAGTCGAAGGACCAGTTTGCTAAGTCGCTGCAGATGTATTTGGCCTGGGGTGAAACCCAATCTGGCCATAAACTGCGCGCTCTGCACTCTGACCGCGGTGGCGAATACATGTCGAGTGTCACGCAGGACATTCTTAAGCAGAAAGGGATAGAGCATCACCTCACGATGCCGGGTTCACCACAGTCCAACGGGAAAGCCGAGCGGTTCAACTGCACCATTATGGATAAGGCAATGTCCATGCTTCACACAGCTGGCATGTCTAAAGGCTTCTGGGAACATGCGGTGTGCGCAGCTGTGCACATTTACAACCGCTCTCCAGTCCGTGGGCTTAAGTGGCGCACTCCTTATGAGCTCTGGCACTCTGGCAAAGTGCCCGATGTCTCACATCTTCGCGTCTTCGGATGCAAGGGGTACATGCACGTACCCGCTGATAAGCGTTGCAAATTGGATGCGAAGGCCATTGAGGTCACGCTTATCGGGTTTGAGCCCGAATCTAAGGGCTATAAGCTCTGGGACCGCTCAACCCGCTCCGTCCGAGTGTCCAGGGATGTGACATTCGACGAGAGTAGCTTCCCGTCCCTCCAGGGTGTTGAGACACACCCCACACCTTCACCACCAGTCGTGCCTAGCACAACAGTGACTGCCATGCCTCACCTGCCGGCGTTACCACCAATGCCAGCCCCCTCCCCTGCACACTCCAGTAGTAGTGAGGAGGAGGATGTTGAAAAGCTCTTAGACCCCCCACAAGTCCAACCACGCCCCACCACTCCACCACCTGCTCTCCTGGCTCCGCCCACCACACCTAAGCGTGAGCAAGCCACTCCCACTTCACCCCCGCCACGTCCTAGTGCAACGCGCATTATGCGCCATGTCCCTCCTCCCTCACCAGAAATGCCTGGGGGATTTGAGGATCGTGCACAACGTAGTCAGCTGTTGCGTGAGATGGACAATGCACCAAGGCGCAGTACTCGTGCCCCTGTCCCTAATCCGCGTTACTTCAATGCGGACAATGCGGCATGGCGCGGCAGGCGTCTGGGGTATGCGGAGTTATTGGCTGCTGCCTTTGTGGGCCGAGACCCTGCAACTTATGCAGAGGCCATGCGGTCTGCAGCTGCAGATGAGTGGACTAAGGCGTGTCAGTATGAAATGGACGCCCTAGCTAAAAATGGGACTTGGGAGTTAGTGGATCTCCCGCCTAATCACAAGGCAGTAAAATCCAAATGGGTCTTTAAGCTCAAAGTGGATGGCCGCTACAGAGCTCGCTTGGTGGCTAAGGGATTCACGCAGATCCCTGGTGTAGATTTTGATGAAACCTTCTCTCCCGTCGCACGATTTGAGTCGCTACATTTACTTCTGGCATTGGCCGCGCTGGAGGACTGGCACATCCATCAGATGGATGTTAAGTCTGCTTTTCTCAATGGCGTGCTTGACAAGGAGATCTACATGGAGCAGCCACAAGGTTTCACTGTCACTGGCTCTGAGACGAAGGTGTGTCGCCTGGTTAAGGCGATCTATGGTCTCAAACAGGCCTCCCGCACATGGAACTTGCAATTCCATGGAGTGCTCACTGCACTCGGCTTTAAGCGGACGTTTGCTGATGCTGGCATATATGTGATGCCTCAACGGGAGGGGTATGATCCACTCTTTGTTATTGTCTACGTTGACGACATCACTATACTGGGTCCCTCGCTGAGTGGTATCAAGCGTTTGAAGTCAGATTTGTCTAAACGCTATGAGATGACAGATCTCGGGGAGATAGAATCTTACCTTGGTATGCGCATTGTGCGCAACCGCTCCCTCAGACGCATCGAAATAGATCAGTCTGGCTACATCAAGGATGTCCTTGAACGCTTTGGCATGTCTGATGCCACACCACACAACACACCCTTGCCTGCTGGTGCTGACAAGCACTTGGTTAAATATATGTCGCAGGCAACTGCCTCAGATATTTCCCACTACCAGTCTTTGATTGGGAGTCTGCTTTATGTGCAGATTGGCACTAGGCCAGATATCTCCTTCGCTGTGTCACGTTTGGCGCAGTATGCAGCGAATCCTTCACCACAACATCTGCGACTTGCGCAATATGTCCTGTCCTACTTAGTGGGAACTATGGATATGCATATTGTCTATGATGGCGCCAATGGCGATGGCCTTCATGGCTACACTGATTCCAGTCTGGCTGATCAGACTGATGACCGCCACTCCACCTCTGGTTATGTGTTCTTACTAGCTAACGGTGCAATAAGCTGGTCTTCGCGCAAGCAAAAGACTGTTGCCCAAAACACAACGGAAGCAGAATACATGGCCATGACCGATGCGGCTAACCAGGCTGCGTGGTATCAGAGCTTCCTCACGGAACTCGGGTACGAGGTCGACGACCCCATCCCACTTCATGGTGACAATAAGGGTGCCATTGACTTGGCCTTGAACCCTGTCACTGGGAGACGGTCTAAGCACATTGCCATACGGCATCATGTCATTCGGGAGTACATCGAAAAGGGGACCATCACCCTCATTAGAACTCCTACTGTGGATATGGTTGCGGACGGCTTCACAAAGTCACTACCACGTGTCCTGCTGCAGAAGCACAACGATGACATGGGACTTGTGTGTACCTAGATTGTAGATCACGGGGAGATGTTGATAAGTGACCCTTGCGCACTTAGCGGCTCATACGGACCGGACTTACAGAATGGACTGCTTTAGATTAGATTAATTAGACTTGTAGATTACTTACATTTGATCTGTACAATCTAGCGCTGATCATTGCGTCATGTATGACATCATGTACTATGACATCATGCAGAACACTCCGGACACTTCATTGTACTCTGTCCTTTGTTCTCCTTTAGCTCTTATCTTTATTGTGATGTCATTATGATATCATCTTTGTCTGGACTCCCTTTGTTCTAGTCGCCTTGTTCTCTTTTCATACACTCCTTTTGTCCTGTATGTAGAACAACGCTCCTTGTATTCTGTGACTCTACATTACCACTCTTGTACTAGTGTCACACCTCTGTACAGTATAAGTAGTAGTGCTTGTATGCTCCTGGTCCACATCAGTTCTCTCACTGCTGTGTGCCAGGTATGTTCTCTCCACTGTAATACTAAACATCAGTTCTCTCACTGCTGTGTGCCAGACATCCTCTCTGCTTCACTACAAGACTCACCCTCTGCTGCTTGCCAGTTGCACCCTATATCTCACCACAGACCTTTTGCCCTCTGTGAGTATAGGTTCCTCTTGTGCTGTTCATCAGATAATGCGGGGCTGGCCGATGTTGATAACTGCAAGAGGAGAGGTGAACTTGATATTACGCTCGACTGAGATAGAGTTCTTGTTGGGCCAGTAGACGCGGTGTGCGTGCGTGCTGTCCGCGTCGTATCCGACCCAGTGCGCTTCGATTCCGCGCGCGTCAAGCTTTGAGCCGGTGCCAGAGTGAACCCAGACAGTTTGTCCCCATTCGGGGACACCGGAGATATTCGGTTTGTTGCCGTAGAGCATTTCGTAGGGCGTTGTATTGTTGCCTAGAGCCCGGGTAGATGTGCGGTTCTTGAGCCAGACCGCAAACTGGAGAGCTTCAGCCCAGAGAGTCTTGGGCAAGCCAGAGTGGTGGAGGATAGCCCGCATGCGTTTGAGGAGCCTGCGGTTAAGTGATTCCGCGACTCCGTTGTGCTGCGGGGTGTCGTGGGTGGTAAGGCTAATAACGCGACAGGAGTGTGATGCGTTACACGTGACACGGAGGTGACACGTGGACCCGAGCTAGAACGAGAGGACGAGATGAGTGAGTCGAATAGATAGTGAAGCGCAGCTGAAAGTCGGACGGATTTTCGAGAACAACAAGGTGATTGTACATTCCAGTCTGAATCCATACACTTTATACTACTAGGTTTTTTATTTATTTGTAAATACGAGTCGTAAGAAATCACAAGCCATCAAACATGTGTGAGCGCGTCGTAAGGTAAGTATATCGTAGGGCCTCTCAATTGAGGCAAAAGGTCATAACTACTCATCATGAGATCATACGGAAACGAAGACTGAAGCCGAAACCGAACGTGGAATGAAGGAATTGAGGTTGCGAGTTAAGAGGGTATGTGGCTGTGGCCCTTGTGACGTTGGGCTCGGCGTGCTCACGCTTGATCCGAGAACGTATCCTAACAACGACATTGATCAATACGAAGTTAAACCACACTGGTATAGTAATGGCCGAAGGCCGTAGTCCAAAAATTAGTGTTGAGGATCGCTCGCGCTGAGGCGAGACGACTCCCCCGGGCCATCGGCCCAGTGCGGTCCTGACAGGATCCCGGTGCCGGACGCTCCCCTGCAAGTCGGGCTCACAGCGCAATTCAGCAAAGGTGACGTTCGGTTCCTTCATCCTGAAGGAAGCGAGTGAACTCGCGGCCGGTATACTCACCGCCGCGGTCCGATCTGAGTGCCTTGATCTTGGCGCCGTGCTGAGTACGAGCCCAAGCTGAGAAGGCGCGATAGGCGTCGAGTGTTTGATCTTTAGTGCGCAAGATATCAACCCAAGTAAAGCGAGTGTGGTCGTCGGTGAATGTGACATAGTAGCGGCGGCCCCCGAGACTAGTGGTTGGCGAAGGTCCCCAGAGGTCAGAGTGGACTTCCACCCTGAAGTGCCGAGCTGGTGGAGCTTCGTGCTCAGCTCGAATAGCCTTCCAAGTGAGCTTAGCATATTGGCAAGAATCACAGATAATGGGAGAGCCGTCGTCGATAAGCTGCACGCCTTCGATGGCGTTGTTGCGGATGAGTGAGCGAATAGCGTCGGCCGAGATGTGACCGAGGCGGCGATGAAGAGTGTGGATGTCGACTTGCTCGACGGGAGAGCCTACGCTAGCAGCAAGATAGGAGTGCTCAACCTTGTACAGGCCATTAGAACTAGCGGGGATGTCGCCTATGGTGTCGCCAGATCTGTTCTTGATCTTGCAGGATTGTCGCTCGAAAGAGACAGAGTACCCAGCTCCAGTGATGCGGCCGACAGAGACAATAGTTAGCGCCATTTCAGGCGCGTGGAGGGTGTCGCGAAGTAGAACAGGAGTGGTGACGTTCCCGTTGGGGACGTCGATCTGTAAGTCCCCGGTACCTATCGCGTAGAAGATGCGTTTGTTAGCGGCGGTAATGGCACGGGGAGGAATAGAGCGGTAGTTAATGAAACGGTGATGGAAAGGCGACATATGCCGAGACGCCCCGGAGTCGTAAAGCTCGATCTCGATGGGGGGATGCTGAATGGGTGGCCCCACGCTGTACGTGGAGGCCTGTGGAGTGGAAGAAGTGGAGTTGTCGTCGATCTCCTCGATCGCGGCCCAAGCTTCAATGTCGTTGCTGGCCAAGTTTGCGTTGTCGGAATGATTGTTGTTCCTGTTCCTGTTATTTCAGTTGTTGCTATTGCCGTTGCGATTGTTGTGATTGCCGCGATTGTTGCGATTGTCGCTTGAGTTGTTGTAGTTGCTGTAGTTTGAGTTATTGTCTCTTCGAGGCGGGCGTTGGCCCTCTTTGTCGCCTCCCTTGGCCCAGCAATCGGATTTGAAGTGGCCAAGCCTGTGGCAGTTGTGGCACTCTACGTTGCGCTTGTCGCGTTTCTGTCCGTTGGCTAAGAAGGCCTCTTCTGGGCCGTTAGTCTTGCCTTTCTGGATGACGCACTGATCATACTGATCGGTGACCAATCGGATTACCCGATCGGGTGTGACTGATTCGTCTGCTTGATCGGCTGCTGAGTTGATAGAATTAATGAGGGATTTGTAGGAGGGGGGGAGTGAGCCGAGGATGATGGACGCGAATTCATCGTCGGTCTTGGTGGCCCCCATAGAGGCAAGCTGCTCTTGCATATCTAAGAGATGAGTCAGATGGGCACGAGCATCTTCATCTTCGCCTAATTTGGTGCCCGAGAGTTTCTGGCCCAGGTCGACGGCGATCATCTTCGATCTCTTCTGGAATATTTCTTTGACAGCGTCCCAGATATCTTTTGTATTGGTTTTAGTCTTGATTTGGTTGAAGACATAATCGGGCACTGATGCTGCGATCAAATTCTTGGCGGCGGCTTCTTCTGTGTCCCAGCATTCCTGAGGAGGGACGCTATTGATTGGCGTCCAAGTCGTGGGGACCGTGGTGCTGGTGAGATGTTCGGACCATCTTCGGTTATCGAACGCCCAGACCATGCGGTCTCTAAAGGTGACCCAGTTGGATCCGTCGGTGGCCAATTTGACGATGGTGAGTTTGTAGTCTTCGCTCATGATGACAAATACGGTAAGCGGGGTTTCGGATAATGAAAGGTACGCGCTGATAGATTCTCGGTAATATCGGATTTAGACTGCAGCGTCAGGGCCCATAACCTTGGTGTAAAGGTCGGGCGATAGGGGTGATCCAGCTAAATGGGCCGGTCAGGTGATAGGATCCGAAAGGCCGATTCGATTGGCAAAGAGAAAAGCGCGAAGTCGAGCAATGGTAGAGAACAAGCGAAGATAGGCAAAGGCGAGGCGAAGCTCGCTTTGGAGGAGAGTTCAGAGGCACACGAGGGAGAGGAGGAATACAACTGGATAATCATTCGAGTACATGCAAGCGCGCTTAAATACAATATAGCTACATTTTTTATGGAAACAAAAGTAAAGTATAGTAAAGAGTATACAAATACACACGGGCCTTTTGCAGGCATGAAACAGGAGTCGGAAAATGACGAAGCGAGGTCGAGAGATGGAGTGGACAGGGGGAACGACCCCTATGGAACTGGAAACGTTTGAGTCGGAATGAATACGGAGACAGTGGATCTTGAGCCGCCGCGCATTATCGCGGCGGTGTTGTTTTGGTGGGATTCGAGTCGGCCGGGTCGAGCGTGCCGAAATGCAACATTTTCCTCTCCAGAACACATTCTTGTAATCCATATCTGCCCCATACTCTAATTCGATCCCGGCCCCCTGTGATTGATTTGAAGCACCCGCATATTCTTAGGCTCTTGAACTACTGAGCGCACGACTCGACCCCCAGGGTTCTGCCAACGCAAGAAAAAAGAAATCTCAGTGAAGTTGCTCGAGCTCATATTTACTTCCCGTGCTCTCCGTGCTTGTGTGTACGTACGCTCATATCTGCTGGAGCAATCCATCCGGCCAATTGACACTCGAAAATCGTTCTAAGCTCACGGGGCCCAGGCACCGGACATCCAGTCAGTGGACCATTTTGCCATTCTTTTCGTTTTTTGTCTTTCGGCGCTCGTGTTCACTTCCTCTTCACTCCGCCTTCAACATGGAATAGAAGGGTAAATTGGTCAATAGATATACATTGACCTGTTCACTACCTTTGTACCCTCGTATCGTCGTCCCGCATTTTCGTCGTCACTGTTCAGCACATCGCAGGCCGCTACACTTCTTCAGATGGTTTAGACGACCCAACACTAATTTCTCCCGCCCATATTCTCGACAACATTTCCCTCAGAGGTCCGTAGTCATTTTTAGACTCTTGTGACTGCATCTGACAACCTATATTGTTCGCCAAGACATCATTCGTCGCCGCTAGCTCCCGCTTCTGCTTCTCCCCGCACATCTCATCCACGATTGTCTCCTGCACCTGATCCGGCCGCTGGTGTTGAAGGGGAGTGCAGTGTAAAGGCCGCATCGCAAAAGGAAAAGAACGCCCTTCGGCGATTCGGGAAAATATTATGGCCGCGCCGGATTTTCCACCACAATCGCCGTCACCGGCGCCAGTTACTGACGTAGCTATCGCAAGTCCTTCATGCTGCTCTCTTAGTACCAAGAATACAGGAGATTACCGGTCATCAGGCACCCCCCGCACCCTTCGCGTGGCCAGTACGATATTGTTTGACGCGTTCCCCAATATCCTAGATATGCGTGTGCGATTGGATATGTATTTTTGTTCTCAGAATCACCATACTGATTCTATTCGATACCTTTTCTCATCTGTATATATCGTCTTATTATGCTGTACAAATACCGTGACATGCGTGGGAGAATGAATACGAGTAATGAACGTCGATGAACGTTGACCTTCCCCATGACCCACTACAGGCTTATTCGCCCACCTGGAAGAGATACGGAACCCTCTGTGTGCACCCGGGTAGCCATCTGTCTTCTCACCTTCCGTGGTGTCTGCGAAAACTAGTCGCTTGGGTCTCTCGTCGAGAGCAGCGCCAGGTATCTTGTAGAGTCGATACGATGGGGCCATTCCAAGATGACGAGGAAAAGGAAGGTAGTTTAAGTTGCAGAGCACTCACGACAGTATTTAATAGGTCGGTGAGTACCAATAAAGATGGCGTTGGTTGAGAGAATGCCCCTGCCGTCGTCATCAAGAACAACATATTTTTGGGCACGTTTGAGACCAACGTGGGCATCCCACCACAAGACTGCTTCGCTGTAGGTCCTGGGTGAAGGCGACAACGTTGAGAACACCACCACCCACGTGGCGCTTAGCCAGAGCAATCACTCCTCCATGTACTTGCGCAGCGAGGACTGAGTCGAGTTTGAGGGACAGGTAGAAGCTGAATATGGTCGAGTCGAACAGAGTAGTGGCGATTACTCCGGGTGCGGCAGCTGTGTCGCCGGCGATGCGGGATCTGATGAGCGGACATGTGCCAGCTTACCAGCTTATATTGGTAGGTCGTATCTCTGCCCTGAGAGCAAGGCGCGCTAAGAGATGAAGCGGGGAGGCAGAGAATTCGTACGACTGTACCCCGCCTTTGAAAAGATGTCGAGAAAGCTCCCTCCTCTGAAAGTGTGATCACCCCAGCCTTCAACCACTTCTCGACATTGAAATGGAAGACCCGCAGAAAGGGAAACTCATCATTTGTGCTAGCAAGTAGCGCGCCATCTCTCTCTATGAGTCACAGACCGGGGGATGGAGGGCAGATTGTTGTAGGAAGCGGGCCCATGTTGAAGAAGTTCGTCAAGCTTTAGTGGATGAGATCGATAAGAACGAGAGCAGATGACCCTATAGAGGGGGAAACGCACGGTACTTGGTCACAGACTCCATGGTCGGGGAGGGCGGCATCGAGCTACTTGAAGACCGGGACAAAGTCGAAAATAGTCAGGGAGGACAGGGCCATGGTGATCGTGTCAACCACAGAGGGCCGGGTCGCCTGCGATGCGTGGCCTCTTCATTGGAGAGCGAAAGTCAGCTGGTGGGGCAAGAAGAGAGGCAGAGACCATACTGCTGCCCCGCTTTAGAAAATGCGTCGACCAAGGCTCTCCGAGCAGGCGCTCTTCTCCGGGGGCGTGAACTCACATTCCTTTAGCTACTTCTCGACACCGGCACAGGAAGCCTGAAGTATGTGTAGCTTCGTCGTTTGTGCTGGCGAGATATAGGGGCACACGGGAGACTGGAAGACGGAAGGTAGGTTGTCGTGAGAGCGAGCTTTACAATAGAGGCCTGGAGTCGCGCAGTCACGTGCGAAGTCACAAAGGGCGCTCCGGTCGTTCCATAAGTGTTCTACTACGCTACCCCGCCGCATCGTACTCTCTGACAATCGACACACATCACAGTCTTCACTGCAATGTCCCGGGCTCCTCACGAGGCCAGCAACATACCCAACACAGGATTTGGTGAAGGTATCATTCCCCCCCCCCATGACTCTATCCTCGCACCAAGGTTCTCGCCTCACTGCCGCCAAAATAGGTGACTACTGGTATCCACCCCCGTCGGCACAAAATCAAGCATCACATGGTGTATCTAATTTCGTCGATGGCTCCGGGCCTATATTCTCAATGTACATGGAAATGGCGACAGAAGAGGACAAGAAGATGGCCGAGAACTGGAAAGCGGATGCAGACGGCATCCTCATATTTGTGCGTCTCTGTCTTTTAATCTCGTGCTTCGTACTGACTCAAATCACATAGACCGGTTTATTCTCCGCTGCTGTCGCATCCTTGATCTCGGTCTCCATTCAGGATATTCGACCGAACCCACAGGACACCTCAAATTTCTACCTCGCAAATATCTACCAGACTACCGTCAACCCCAATATCTCAGCTTCCCTCCCAACTTCCCCTCCCCCATTCTCTCCGCCAAACTATGCAGTTTGGGTGAACTCACTTTGGTTCATGAGCTTGGTGATCAGTCTTACCTGTGCCCTGCTCGCGACGTTGCTGCAGCAATGGGCACGAAGATATCTCAAGGTCACTCAGACACGCTACAGTCCAGAAAAGCGAGCACGAATTCGTGCGTTCTTTGCCGAGGGGGTTGACAAGTATCTCCTCCCATGGGTGGTCGAAACATTACCTGCGCTTCTCCACATTTCCCTGTTCCTGTTCTTCGCTGGTCTGGTTGTATTCTTATGCAACGTTTATGTCACGATTTTCAAGTTGGTGTTGGTGTGGGTCGGTGTTTGCACGGTCCTGTACGGTTGCATCACATTAATGCCAATCATTCGTCATGACAGCCCATACTACACATCGCTTTCGACCTTCGTCTGGTTCATTGTTATTGGGATACGATATGTCATATTTCGTATTTATCGGTGGTTCTATCGCATGGTTGGCATTCTACGTCATCGTGGTCATGACCCCTTCAATGCTGTTCATTTTCGGATGGACAGGCACCGCTACCACCAATTACTCTTGAGGGGTATGCAGAGGTCAGCCGAGTTAACTGCGCTGGAACCCCGATCAGATATCGACACTCGCGCCTTGATGTGGACATTTGACTGTTTGGACGAAGATCACGAACTGGAGCGCTTCTTTTCCGGCTTACCTGGCATCCGCAGCTCCAAGGTGGCCGACGATCCTCTTCCAGGTCTCACCGAAGTGGTCAAAAACAACCTTTCTATAAAATTGATGGGATTTTTTGACCGCACTTTCTCATCAGATTTGCTTCCCGAGCCTGTCAAAAACCGCCGGGCCATTATCTGCGCGAAAGCCCTTGACCCGCTGCAATTTCCCTATGCATTCTGGTATATCCTCCGCGGAGTCATTTATAAGGATCAACACAGCGGACTTCAAACGGCCGAATTTGTCCGTGTCATGCAAGGCTGGCGCAGTGGTGGAGACCGACAAACCGAATTACTTGGAGAGGCCCTGTTTACCTGTGTCATTGCAGGAGCGCAACGCCGCGACGACTCTTGGCTTATTTCTGCCCCCGATAAACTGGGAATCCCAGAAACTGACCTCCGACGCTACGCCACAGACTGCGACTTGTCACTTAAAAGCTTGATTCACATCGCCGGCCATCAATTTAGCCAGTTCGGGAAACTGCCCTGGCAAGACTACTGGTTCTCGACGGTTCTAATGGCAGCTTCGGAATTCAACGTGCGAGATACATCACCCGATCTGCAGCATGACTTCTGCGCGCTCTGGAATCAAATCGTCCTCAAAGCGCAGAATGACAACGATCGGCGGATGGTGATACGTATCCTCAGACCAATTCGGAAGGTATACATCGCTCTTCATGAAGGTACCGATGCTGCCCCAACACAATTCTCCGCCTCCACCGATTATTGGGATGACGTTCTGCTTGACCCAAGCTCATATCCACGGTGCGACGTTGTTAGCCATATTCATCACTCTTCCTCCACAACCTCAGCTCACTCTGTCCTGCACGATAATGATGCGCCGCTCCCTGCTCCCCTTACCAGTCCCGATGTGTCTTCCTCGTCCATATCCCCACCTCACATCTTCGAAAGTCTCACAGATATACCGCTTGACGACTTCCACCCCCAGACTGCTCATCAGACGACCACCGAAAGCTTCTCATTTCCTGTCACCTCACCAGATCCGGCGGCCACTGATGCGTTTGTTACCTCTGGTGGAACAATACCCCACCCTACTTCCGCAACCTTTACATCTGCCCCTCTTCTTTCCGCTACCTACCCACCTGCTGCCATCACCCTCCAGCATAACGCAGACCTCATGGCACCTTCCGATCCACCAAACCACCCTTCTTCAGCTTCTCATCCAATTTTCGACAATACGCTTCCTACAAGTTTGTCATTGTCTTCACACTCGCCCATGACTCAATCTGACCCCTCGCCGTCTTTCCCGGAATCCCATCTCTCGGCAACAGTTGATACCGCACCCAGCGGTTATCCAGGACTGACTTCTGCGCCCGATCTGGGTGCTGCGGCTGAAGGTGGTGGTAGCCCTCAGCCTGGTTTTGGCAAGGAAAAGGACGCCCTTGACGACCCCCCTTCGGTGAATCGCACAATCCACGCCAGCACTATGGCCACCCTAGATTTTCCACCGCAACTGCCATCAGTTACCGACTTAGACGTAGCCATCCCGGGTCCTTCACTTTGGGAACCAATTGCCGAGCGCTCAGGAGATCGTCCTCCGGATCCTTCACGTTGTCAGTACGATGTCGTTTGACCCGTCTCTCGGCCTCTTAGACTTGCGCGTGCGATGGGTATTTTGCTATTGGGCGCTTTCGAGACCCCCCGACACATGAGTCTCAGACTACTTTCCTGCCACCGCCTTGACTGCCTCATTACGGCGCCTGGAAAAAGCGACGATGTATACCGCGTGCACGAGCCATGCTATCGTGCGAGGCGGTTGATCAACAGCGCTTCCTCTTATGGATTGAATATGCGCTCAATGCCCGTGTGAGCTTGACTGTTAACAAGCCAGCACTGATCACTTTCCATTTATGACTGCGCCAATGTGGAGACATTAGTGAGGGAGAAAGAAAAGAAAAGAGTTTGGCCATGGGAGGCAGAGGGAACGTTTACAATCGGTGACCCAGTACTCGACTTTGGGGTCCCGAAGACGTACCATATACCCCAGTGGTGTCTGTGCAGGTGGGCATGCTGCCAAGTGTGCAGGTCATTCAGTCACCCCTTAGGAATAACTGGAGGAGCACGAAGAGCAACGAGGACCGCATTGGCCTGGAGAGCGAGTCAAAGTCGAAAATAGCCAGGTCAGACAGGGTCGTGGCGATTGCATCGAGAGCAAAAAGCCGTGTCGCCTGAGATGCGTGTTCTAGATAATAGTATGTCATATCTCTCTGTGGGGAGCAAAGCAGGTCAGAAAGTGATGCAGAGGAAGAATACGTACTTCCACCCCGCTTTGGAAAAGACAACGACTACGGGCTCTGAGAGAGCGCTCTTCTCGTCCGGCGTGGCCTCTTACCGTTTGGACCACTTCTCGACGTCGGTGGGGACCTGCAGTTCGTACAGCCCACAGATAACAGGAGTGATAAAACGCAGCGGGCTGGCACCGTTGTCAGAAACGACTGTATTAGATAGAACAATAAAAAGTACTTGCCTGGCACCGTTGTCAGAAACGACTGAAGTACCAGGTGCGCGTAAGGCGACTTAAATACATCGTAATGAACGTAGCTACTACACGTGAAATCACCAGTACCGATGATATCTCAACTAAGTAGAGGGGAACGGATTGTCCCTGATCATACTCGTAAAGTAAAGTCCGAACTGTATCTAAGGATCGTGATGCGAGACTACACCTCGCGTTTCACTCATGCCCGACGCCGAGGTAACTCGCGCGTGGACGCACTCTCTCATTTCAACAAGGAGATGATGCGGAGGGGAACTGGCATGGCTATCATCATGGTTCAAAGCAGAGGTGAGTAATGACGTGGCGTTCTCAGCTTTCGTTTTGAACAACTGCGGGTCGATAAGCAAGTGTGAAAAATGCGTCTATGCGCACCTGGGTGGCCATTCTAACTCTCAAGCTATAGCAGGATGGGCCCCTTGTTGAGAGTGGCATCGAGCATCCCAATAGATGTGAAGAAGTCGAATGACATGTAACGCGTAAGGAAAGTGACGCCGGGCCTGTGCCACGAGGACGGCATACGTAAGCGTGCACTTTCAGTCTCAACAACCGACATGGCATCAATGTCCCGAGCTCCTCACGAAGATATCAATATAATGGAGGCAAGTATGGGCCCAGGAACAGGTATCTTACTCCTACTTGGCTCAATACCCATCGCTGACGCTCCCACAGGTGACTACCAGCACTACCCACCCCAGTCAGCGCAGAATCAAGTACCCCAGGGCGTATCGAACTTTGTCGACGGCTCTGGGCCCATTTTCTCAATGTACTTAGAGATGGCCTCGGAAGAAGACAAGAAGATGACTGAAGGATGGAAAGCGGACGCCGATGGGATTCTGATATTTGTGTGTCTCCATCATCTAATGCCGTGCTTGACACCAACTGAATGATCACAGACCGGTTTATTCTCTGCTGCCGTTGCATCTTTGATATCGGTGTCGATTCAGGATATTCGACTGAACCCACAGGACACCTCCAACTTCTACCTTGCAAACATCTATCAGACCGTTTCCAACCCGAATCAACCCAATATTCCCCTTCCTTCTTCCCCACCCCCATTCTCTCCACCAACGTATGCCGTCTGGGTCAATTCACTTTGGTTCTTGAGCCTTGTAATCAGTATTTCTTGTGCTCTGCTCGCGACGTTGCTACAACAGTGGGCACGAAGATACCTCAAAGCTAATCAGCTACGTTACAGTCCCGACAAGCGAGCTCGGATCCGCACGTTCCTTTCTGAAGGTGTTGACAAGCTCCTCCTTCCTTGGGCAGTTGAAGCGTTGCCCACACTTCTCCACGCTTCCCTGTTCCTTTTCTTTGCCGGTCTGGTTGTGTTCCTATGGAATGTGAATCTCACGGTTTTCAAGTTGGCGCTGTCATGGGTCGGCGTTTGCACGGCCCTGTACGGATGCATCACGATCATTCCCATCATTCGTCATGACAGCCCATACTACACCCCACTCTCATTGCCGATGTGGAATATTGTTAATGGGATATCATTTCTCATATTCCGGGCTCTTCGGAAGCTCACTTATTTGAGTTACTTTAGTTCTGAGGCCTGTAGTCGCTTTTGGGACTTGGAGAAACGTTCTCGCCAACTACTTGTGCAGGGCATGCAGAAGGCGGCCGAGAACGCTGCTCTGAATGCACCATCGGAGATTGATACTCGCGCATTTCTGTGGACATTCGACAGTTTGGACGAAGACCACGAACTGGAGCGCTTCTTTTCCGGCTTACCCGGCATCCGCAGCTCCAAGGTGGTCGACGATCCTCTGCCTGATCTCACCGAAGAGGCCAAATACAAACTTTCCGATGCATTGATAGGATTCTTTGACCGCACCTTCTCATCCGATTTGCTTCCCGGGCCTGTCAAAAACCGCCGGGCCATCATCTGCGCGAAAGTCCTCGACCCGCTGCAATTTCCCAATGCATTCTGGGAAATCCTCCGCATAGTCATTTCCTCGGATCAACTTAGGGGACTGCAAACCACCGAATTCATCCGTGTCATGCGAGGTTGGTGCAGTAGTGGAGATCAACAAGTTGCATTACTTGGAGAGGCCATGTTCACCTGTGTTATTGCACGAGCGCAGCGCCGCGACGACTCTTGGCTTATTTCGGCCCCCAATAAACTGGGAATCCCAGAAGCTGACCTTCGACGCTACGCCACAGATTGCAACTTGTCATTTACGAGCTTGATTCACATCATTCACCACCAATTTAGCTGGTTCGGGAAATCGTCCTGGAGAGATGATTTGTTCTCGGATGTTCTAATGGCGGCTTCGGAATTCGATCTGCAAGATACGTCACCCGATCTGCAGCACGAGTTCTGTGCACTCTGGAATCAAATCGTTCTCAAAGCGCAGAGTGACGGCAATTGGCGGATGGCAATATTGATCCTCAGCCCGATTCGGAAGGTATACATCGCTCTTCATGAAGGTACCGATGCTGCCCCAACACAATTCTCCGCCTCTACCCCTGTTTGGGATGGTGTTCTGTGGGACCCAAGCTCATATCCACGTTGCAACGTTGTTAGCCATATTCACGACTCTGCTTCGACAACCTCAGCTCACTCTGTCCTGCACGGTAATGACGCGCCGCTCCCTGCTCTCCTTACCAGTCACGATGTGCCTTCCTTGTCTGTACCTGCCCCACCTCACATTGTCGAAAGCCTCACGGATATACCGCTTGACGACTTTTACCCCCGGACCGCTCATCAGACGAACACAGAAAGCCTCTCATTTCCTGTCACCTCATCAGATCCGGCGACCGCTGATGCGATTATCACCTCTGGTGGAACAGTACCCCACCCCACTTCTGCGACCTCAACATCCGCCCCTCCTCTTTCGTCTACCTCGCCACCCGCTGCCGCTACCCTCCAGCACAACGCAGACCTCATGGTGCCTTCTGATCCATCAAACCACCCTTCAGCTTATCCAATTCTGGACAATACTCTTCCGACAGGTTTGTCACTATCTTCACACTTACCCATGGCTCGATCTGACCGCTCGCTTTCTAACACAGAAATTCATCGTCCGGAAATAATCCCTACTACTCCCAGCGCTTCGACAGAGCCAGCCTCTGCACCTGATCTGTGTGCCACTGTCGAGGACGACGGCAGCCTGGAGCTTGGTCCACGCGTGAAAATGACCCTTGACCCCCCTTCCGCAATTCACGCAAACACTCTGGCCACCCCACATCCTCCACAGCACCCCTCGCCAGTCACAGACATGTACCCGACCATTGCGAGCCCATCACCGCGTGAACCAAATGCTGAGCGTACAGGAGATCACCCACCACAGCTCTTGCATTGCCCGTATGATATAGTTTAACACCCCCCGGTCTCTTAGATGCGAATGTATGATATATTCTTGTTGGACTCCCGATATCGTCATTATGGATATTATTCGATACTTTTTACTTTTTCTCGTCTTGTGTATATGCCGTCTCTATTACATGGTACAAATACCGTGGCGAAATGTGTACGCTTGGTAGAATGGCGAGTTTTGAGCGAGGAGTCTCAGCGATCCCCTTGATTGGGCCGATGAGTGTACCTGGCAGAGACGTGGGGGCCTGCGTGCACGTAGCCTATGCTTGTGCAGTGAGGACCGCATCAAGCTTTAAAAGCGCATCGATGCTGAAGATGGTCGAATAGGACAAGGCAGTGGCTACCATATCACACAAACTAACTGTTACCTGCGATGGGGGGTCTAGCGTGCGGACGTGTGTGAGCTTGTAATAGTATGCCGTATCTCTTCCCGGAGAGTAAGGCGGTGAATCGAAGAGGCAGACGGTGGATATGACTATCCCGCTTTGGAAATGACGTTGACAACGTTCTCCAAGGAAGCGCTCTTCTCTGAAAGCGTAATCATCCTGTCTTTCAGCCACTTCTCGACGTCGCGGCGGGAGGCCCGCTGCACGGACAACTCGCCATTTGTGCTCATAGCGAGGAGTGCGTCATTCCGGCCAATGACTCATAAACAGAAGACGAAGGACAGATTGTTGTAGGAGGTGGAAGTGGGTTGGAGAAGCTCGTAAAGCTTTAGTGGACAAGAGACGAGGGCAAGAGGATGGCATAGCGAGAGGGAAACGAAGGCGCGGCAATGTTACTTGAATATGGAGTCTTCGGTCAAGGAGTAACGCATGACGGATCAATGAATGCCTTCTTTTTCTGGAAAAATGGATCGGCCAAGGAGGGAGCGTAGACGTTAGTGTAGACGAATCGTTGAGAAAACTGACACAACAGAGCCAAACAATCTTATTATCCGACTTGCGTCATGAAGCTTGCATGAAGTCACCCCAATGCCATCGTCGTTCATACAGAGGCCAACCCAGGACACAACCCGACTTCGCAGGATAACTCGGCGTTCTCTTTCGCCAATATCCACTGGATTCTCGCTTAGGCCATGTCTATTCGGAAAATATGTGCTGGATATCGACCACTAGCGTTGAGTTTTTGTGCTAGACACCTTGCGTACACCCCGCAGACCATCTTTTCGCCTGATTCCAAGTGTGAGTGATAAGCGCTAAGCGCTAAGCTCCCAAACAGAGTCCGTAAGGGCTCGACCACGACCACTTACGACGGCGCCTAGAACTAATCATCGACCCCATAATATACGAATTTTTAGGCAACGCTCTAACCCAACTCACTTATTTTTCAGCCTCACAAAGCACCCGAAGTACCCCTGCCGATTTCTCATAATAGATGACGCTATGTCCTTCACGAGTATGGAAGTGCCTTACGAGGACCCGGCCATCTATGTTCGCCATGGCTTAATACATAGTCCAGACCACGCTTCGGAATCTGCAGCATTGCATCGCCGCAGTGGTCTGGAGTGCCTCATCAGTGACCCTTCCGTCCGACAAATGCGATGGCAGGCGGAAAGGAATGAGAGTTCGGCTGCGAGAAGTCAGGAGTGTATAGTGTTAAGGAATGCGAGACGATCGCCGCCGTGGAGGTCGAACGAGGAGTCAAACTGAATGTATGCGCAGCGGTGCGGGACCTCTGACAGTCTGAGCGGGCGTGTCGGTTAACAAGCAGGCGTGAAATCTCTTTATCTACAATAACCTCAACGTGTAGTTATTACCAAGGAGAAAAGCAGGGCGGGGGAGAGCTCACTGTCATGGCATAGAGCTCGGCTTGGGTTGCATGCACCCGCGGCGCGGCGGCTACTTGCACGTAGGTTCTGGTTGGTGCTCTGGAATCTGTGGCCGGCGAGAATAAGTAGACGCACTTTGCGCTCAAACTGAGTGGCATCCAGAACTGCATTTACTTAATGTATTTTTGTGCTGTCATCAGGGCCGGGAGTCGAACGGAGACAGATTCTCGGGATACTACACACCGTGCTCCCCGGCGGTGTCTACGTGTATGTGCTGCCAGGCGTACAGCTCGCCAAGATCTCCACTTGAAAATATCCAGAGTACAAACAGAGAGTGCGGTTACGCAGCGAAGGCAGCATCGAGCTAGAAGAGCAGGAAGAAATCGAGGATGGTCGGGTCGGATAGGACCGTGGCGATCGCGTCAATCACGGCGAGCTATGTCGCTTGCGGTGCGGTCTCTGCACAGAGATCGGGGGTCAGTTTGTGAAGCAGTAAGAGAGGCAGAAACCGTACAGCTGCCCCGCTTCAGAAAACGTGTCGACAAGGCGCTCTTCTCCGGGGAGTAAACGTTGAACTCCCAAATGAGCCACTTCTCGACATCAATGCAGGAGACCTGCAGCACGTGCAGCTTCGTTTGTGCTGGCGAGATCCATGGGACGTGTTGGAGACCGGAAGACGGAGGGCAGGTTGTCGTGGGAGCGGATCTGGCAGGCTTCAGTTGTGTTGTTTGCGGACCTAAGGTAGGGGCCATCAGGAACTCGCACCCCTTTATGTAAGCATTTTGTCGTCTTCGTCGTTTCTTCTTCTCCTCCCTCACTCATCACAATAGCCAAAAAGTAAAATATGAGAAGTAAAGGGAACTGTACCTTCTTTGACTCCCATTTTTTTTTTTTGAAAAATATTTTGATTTCAGTGAATAGAAGTGAAAACAATTTTTTTTCATTAAAACTCAATATCTTGACGTTTACAGTCAATCTAAACCAACTTGCTGAAGTTGAGCAAAAGGTGGTGGCTGCACACGTGACAGTAAAGTCACGTGCATGTATTAGTCATGATGACAAACATGGTGAAGTGGTTCACCCACTAAAGCTCCCGCTGTCTCAAAAATCAACATTTATGCCGAGGAAAAAACCAGTGAATCAATCGCGCCTCCAAAATGTCAAGAAGGCCCAAGCCAGAAGGGCCCAGAAGTTCAAGGAATCCAGTCCAGGTGCGACTTGGCCTCGGTGACATTTGGTCACATGATTGACCGACCCTGCAGCGACGCACCTCCCAAGTGAGGACTCGGAAGTGACTGAAATCAAAGTGGGTGAGCCAGAGATTTACCCGGACATCGTGGAATTGTCTGTGGCCGATTATAATTCAATTCTGGCACCCCAGAACTCACCAAGGCAAGCCCCAGCACCTGAAGGGTCCAGAAAACGCGTGCACGCATCTTATCACACCGGAAAATTGGAAAGAACCATCAGAAGGCACAAAAAGGCCAAGAGAGATCTTGAAGCACAAGGTTTCTTCTCGTTGCAGGAATTCTTGAGGCGGAAGGCAGAAGGCGCAAGGCAAGAATCCACTGGAGCCACCCAGAGCGAGGAGAATGAGACGCGTGACTCGGACAAGGGCATAGCCAACGAGGATATGCACGAGGCCAAAGTGACCGATGTTGTGTGCCATGCAGACAGTGGCACTGTGTCAGTAAATGCGCTTGAAGTGGGGGATGATGCCGGGTCGGCCAATGACAGGAATGGGGTGGCGGAAAACCTGCATGTTACGCTCCACCGGCGTTAGTCCGACTTGGATGTGAAACGGCGTAGTCGACTTAGCGAAAGTTAGGCGAATGGGGATCACGTGTCAACCCAACGCAAGCTGAACAGGGGTCTTCTGACACACACTGCAGCGTAAGATGTAAGAGTACTATTCCTTGGTGAATAGAAGTAGAGGCACGCTCGGTCTGGGACCAAGGCAAACAAGAGACGAGTCAAGATGGTGGATTGAAGAAGACCAAGATGGGGACTCTTGGTCTTCTGCGACTACTACTTATACAGATACACGCGGGCTTTGAAGCGCCGCTCGAACAGTAAGTAACCAATAGCGTAACTAGCTCGAACCCTAGTACAGCTATCCTAGGAATGAGTCATACACGAGTCACAATCACATGTAAACTACTGTGCTGACTGATGCGATGTAGGAGTCCATGACTAATACTGATACCGGACCGTAGTCATAACCGGTCATGAGTCGTATGTGTTGAGTCAACAAGTCCGTACCGTAACATCACCCCCTTTTCAGGAGTGAGGCCCACCTCACTAATCCGCTACCGATTCTTGCCTCATCCGCTCTGCCTCATCTTCCATCCTTGCTAATATGTTAGCACGCTCTAGATGATAGAGACTGTCCTTCTTATCCGCAGTTACCATCTCCCTTTCCATCTGCAATTGCCGAATCCGCTTCTCCAGCTGGTCTTCGGCAAAGGCGAACTGTCGGAATCGGCGCAGTTCTTGAGTGAGAGTAACATCCCCAATGCGCATGAGTAGCAGGTCTGTGGGGTGTCGATCGCGGAGCATAAAATACTCCTCGTGTGGGATGAAAGCGCGATTGTTTTTAGGAAGATGGGGAGTGGCATAGAGGGGTTTACCATAAAGGAAACCCGATCCCGGAGCTAGTCCGAGTACGAAGGGGTCTCCTCCTCGGATAACCTGTACGTGGGATGCTTGTACCGTCGGTCCGTTGGGGAGTTTGATCGGGAACGGAATGTAATCGGGTCCTCTATTGACCCGGAACCCTTCAGGAACGACGACCCTGGTTGCTGGGTCTCGTTCGCCCATTGGTGTATAACGAGCCGCTTGTGCCACGGCGACTCGTCCTCGGTGTAAAGGCCCCCCCGCTGCGTCGACGAGGTAGGGAGTGGCGGCTGGATCTTCAGCGTAGAATTCATGATTAAGGAATGCGTGCCTGATGGGGTAGTAGTCTCCAAGCTCGTCTTCATCCTCATCTTCGTCCAATACTCCCTGCGCTCCTTCATCATCCGACGTCGGCAGGCGGCGATATGCAGTTGCTCCCGCTGCCACCGCGCCGCCGTCTCCTTCCATTCTTGTTCGTACTTCTCCATGGCGTTGGGTGGCTTCACCGCGCGGGACAGCTGCTTGAAGCCGAAAGAGCTCGTCTTCCGTGAGGAAGACTTCGGGCTCGCCGGTGTTGGGGTTTGTGAGGGCGTACATTGGCGGAGGTGCTGGTTGAGTTGTTGCTGGATCGTCGTCGACAACTCCCTGTAGGGGCAGAGGGAATCGTTGCAGTGTCTGGCGCAGTTCTTCACCAGTGATAGGGCCGTCTTCCTCATGCTGCATGGAGGGACGGCTTCCTCCCGCAGTTCCAGTGGTTGCGGCGTCGTTGGCGGAGTCGGGGTTGACAAGCGTGGCAGAGGAGTCGTTGACGAGGGTAGAGAGGAGTGCGAGCTGGTCATTGCGTCGAGTAGAGGACATGGAGTGAGTGGGAGATGGGGACTTATCGCGACAGGAGGTTCTCCTTATATGCGTTTCTCTGTCGGGGTTGGAATGTTTGAAGTCCCGAACGGCTTCATCGGCAAATACGTCATCCTTATCTATCCACTGATTGTCGGAGTCTGGATAGCCCTTCCATTTGACGAGGTATTGGAGTCGACGTCTTCTGCCGAACCGCCGAGAGTCTAGAATCTTCTCGACCTCGTATTCTTCTTCGTTATCGACCAAATCAGGTGGTGGGCGCTGATAGTTTGGTCCGTGCGTGGGTGTTTCGCGATACGGTGTGAGAAGATCTATGTGGAAGACATCATGGATGCTCCACTGCGTGGGAAGTTCTAGACGGTAATTGACAGGGGACATCACCTGGATGACCTTAAACGGTCCGTGTCGCTTGGCCGCTAGTTTTGCGGTTGGTTGATGTGTGCGTAAGTGGCGCCCTTCGAGCCACGCGAGGTCTCCTTCCTTGAACTTGGGCGTATCTTTGTGCTTGACCCATGACTTTTGCGCCTGGAGCATACAGGAGAAGGCGCGTTGCCGTGCCTGTTTGAATTGGTCTAGCCTTAATGATACTTGTGGGATAGGGGAAGGCCTATCGGTCCAGTCAGCGCGTGGGTTGAACCCAGATAAGAGAAAGAAGGGGGACTCCCGCGTGGTTTCGTTGGGCCAATTGTTATGTGTGAATTCTGCCATAGGCAGATAGCGGACCCAATCGTCTTGTCGTTCATTTACCCAAAAACGGAGGTATTGTTCTAGCCATTGGTTCGTTCGTTCTGATTGGCCGTCGGTTCGTGGGTGATAAGCGGTTGAGATATTTTGGCTGATGCCAAGGATTTTGCATATCTCTCGCATGAACTTGGATGCGAAGCGGGGGTCTCGATCACTGATGACGCGCGAGGGGAGTCCAAATCGTGGGAAGACGTGAGAAACGTACAGAGCGGCTGTCCCTTCGGCTGTTATCTCCTCATTACACGGGATAAAGACGGCAGCTTTAGTACAATCGTGATCGGTTACCGTTAGAATGGAGTCGTATCCACGAGAGGTAGGGAGTTTAGTAATAAAGTCCACAGCAATGGTTTCAAATGGCAGGGCCTCCGGTTTGGGATAGATGGGTTGTAGGGGCGCCTTGATAGGGCGGAGATTGACTTTATGCCGTTGGCATTCTGCGCAGCCTTTGACATAATCTGCGACGTCGTTCTTCATTTGCGGCCACCAGTAGTGTCGTTCAGTGAGTTGAAGGGTGCGTTTGATGCCCGGATGGCCGTAGACAGGAGAGTCATGGTGAGCAGCAATGATGGTGCGTTTGTCGTGAATACCTCCGGTGACCACTCGGCGTCCATCTTTATACCATGTCCCTTCGATGTCTTTTAGCTTATGAGCGTCGACCCAGGGTTTCAACTTAGCTGTGTCTTGTTCGTAGATGGGATGTTCGGGAGTCATTTCTACTGGTAAGATCTCAGGTCTCCAGTGTGGATGTCGTGGTTCTTCCAGTGTGGTGGCGCGTGCAAAGACGCTTTCGGGTAATACTGTGACTCCTTCGTTGTCGTTTTCTCCTTGGTCATAGTCTGGTCTTCGTGACAACGCATCGGCGCGTCCATTAGAAGTCCCCTTAATGTGGTGAATCTCGAAATCGTATTCCGAGAGTTCGAGTACTTCCCTGGCTACGCGTCTACTAATTTTCTGTGGCGATTTCCAGTATTGCAAGTTGAGATGGTCGGAGAACACTTTGATCTTGTGAGGGGAGCCCGCTAGGAGGGGTCTCCAGTGGCGGAATGCTTTGACAATTGCGAGGAGTTCGAGGTCGTAGATGTCATAATTTCGTTCGGCCTCGTTAAGAGTGGACGAATAATAGCCAATCGGATGTCGTTTGCCGTCTGCTTTTCGTTGGAGGAGAACTGCACCCGTGGCGAAGCCGGACGCGTCAACTTCTAGTTCAAATTGTTGTGTGAGATCTGGATGTGCGAGGACGGGTTCGCTAGTAACGAGGTTTTTGAGGTCTTGGAATGCCTTTTCTTCTTCGGTTCCCCAATGCCACTCAGTGTCTTTGCGGGTGAGTTTGTTGAGGGGGCGTGCTTTGGTCGCGAAACCTCGTATGAAGGGACGGTAAAAATTGCAAAAACCGAGAAAAGAGCGAACGTCCTTGACCTTGGTTGGCGTGGGCCAATCCTTAATGCCGGAAATTTTGACAGGGTCCATGCGTGTCACCCCCTTTTCAAGGATTACCCCCAGGTAATCCATGCGCGGGGAGTGGAAAAGGCATTTTTCAAGCTTGTAATATAAATCGTGCTCCGCAGACACACGGAGTACGTCCTTGACAGCTTCAACATGGTTCTGTAGCGAATGGTTGAGTCCTGTAGCGATGCCGATATCGTCCATGTAGACGCGAATAACGGTGCCGCGTTTTTCGTGTTTTGCGATGATGTCCCTGAAGATGAAGTTCATCATAGTCTGGAACGTTGCCGGGGAATTGGTTAAGCCGAAAAACATCACCGTGGGTTCGAATAAGCCGTAACGTGTTTTGAATGCCGCCTTCTCTTCGTCTCCCTCTTTGATGCGTACGTTGTTATACCCCCATCTAACGTCGAGCTTGGTATAGATATGGGCATTGCTAAGGTCGGTAATGAGGTCAGAGATAAGGGGAAGAGGGTATTGGTTGCGGATGGTAACGGCGTTTATCTTTCGGTAGTCTTGAACAGGTCGTAACTTCCCATCCTTTTTCTTGATGAAGAAGAAGGATGATGCGTAAGGGGATTTAGAGGGTCTTATATAGCCCTTCTTGAGTTGTTCGTCAATCCATTCACGTAGTTTCTTATCTTCTTCTTGTGTCATAGGGTATATTTTGCAGTCAATTGCGTCGGCTGTCCCTGGTTTAAATTCGATAGCGTGATCCCAGGGCCTGCTGGGTGGAAACCTGTCCGATGCCTCTTCACTGAAGAGGCGTTCAAATTCACGATACTCGGGGGGTAACTCAGCTTTCGTAACATATTGTTGAGCGGCTATGGCGAGATCAGTGGCAGTGGCTCTGATTCGGCATCCTTCTTCAAACTGCTGTCGCTGCTCATCAGTGATAACGCAGGAGTGTACGACTTCGTAGTCATCGTCTTGAACAGTGGTTGTTGCTACCACTGGTGTCGTTTTGATGTAGGGGTTGGTTGATCTAATAATGATAGGGAGCATGTCTTCGTGTATGGCTGCCTGCGACCACTTGATGTGTGGATCGTAAATAGCGAGCCAGGGGTATCCTAGTACGATGTCTTCGCTGCCTATATCGGTGATAAGGAAACGGATCTCCTTATGGATGCCTTTAGTCTGAACGTCTACATCCGTATAATGAGTGATACGCCCCGATTTGTTTTCCGTGTTGTCAATATTCCATATTTTCTTTGGAACATCGAGTAGCTTCATCCCGAGTCTCATTCTTTTTGCGAAAGACGGTTTCATGAAGCAATGGGTTGCTCCTGAGTCGACTAATGCGCGTATGTCGGCCATTGCGTAACTGGTGCGAATCGATACTGGAACTCTCATAGAACGATAGCGAGTCATGATTACACTGTTACAATTAACTGCCCTCACCCAGGCCGATGGGTTCAGGCGTCCTGAAAACCCTCCTTTTTCCACAACTGTTGGAGGATAATGTCCTTTACGTCGTCTGATTCTCCAGCTACTCCGTTCAGCCAGTCATTGGCGCGCTGTTGAGGGGGAACATCTTGAACCGCCCTGGTAGCGACTTCCGGTTCTTGTTGATTATAGTCGGTATCCATGTATCGACTGCTTGATGCTTGGGGTTGGTATTCCTTTCGCGGTTGTCTGCAATCGCGGGCCATGTGTCCGTCCTTTCCACAGTTATAACATGCAACTGGCCTTTGGTTATTGCGTCCCCCTCCCCTTTGGAGGAACCCTCCTCTTGGTCGGTATGGGGGTCGCGGAGCGAGTATATCTTCCGCCCCCGCGAGTCGCCTGCGAATTCGGTCGGCAGAGGTGTCCATGGCATTCGGATCTCGTAGGTTTCTAGGTTGCCATGAACTCCTTGGTGGTCCCTGCCATTGTCGTTGTTGTCGCTGCCTTCCTTGTCCTTGTCCAGGGGGAACTCCCTTGTTCAACACCGCTTTAAGGTGAAGGTATTGCTGTTGGCGAGTAGTAGCCGCCTCCTTCCACTCACGATAGTTGCGAGGGTTATCGAGGGTGTAGACCTTTTCGTATAGGTCCTTTGGTAGTCCACTCGCGAATAGATCAAGCGTTTGCGGGTCGTCGAGCCTGTACTGAGCGCGGCGTATTAACTGTTCGAATTGGGTGCAATACTCATCTAGATTGCCCCCGATCATTTTGACTCCTTTTTTAAGCTCGTACTGAGCTTGTTCTTGTTCCATTGTGTTGCGGAAGCGCTGCATAAAGCTACGCGTGACTTCGTTCCATAGTCCTTCACTGGTACGGGGTATGCCAGCTTGTATCTGGCCGTTGAGCCAGGTGAGCATCACTAATACCCATTCGCTAACGTTGACGCCCTTGATATAGGATAGGAAAAGTAGGGCTCTTCGGTAGGGCGTGGCCATTATGCCTTCATCTGCGTTCATGCCCCAATAGACATGCCATTGGGTGAGAAATGCTTCAACCTTGGCGCGTTCTCCGTCAAACACTGTGGGTGCTTCGCCTGCTAATTTGTTACTTGGGGGAATAAGGGGACCTGCACCTGGTAATCCTCCTCCTGGTAGTCCTCCTCCCGGTGGTCCTCCGGGGAATCCTCTGGGAAATCCTCCAAACCCGGGACCTCCGGATGGGGGTCTTCCTCCTCCCCCTCCTGGTAGACCACCAGGGGGTCCGCCTCCTCCGCTGGGAGGGTCAGCTACGTCGGGTCCAATAGCACGGTGGATTGCTACGTCGTCGTCAGTCATTCGGTGACCCGTGTAAGGGTTGATAGGAGCTAAATTTGCTCGGGATTCTTCTGCGATACGTCTTTGTTCTTCTCGGGCGATTTGATCCCTTGCTTCGGTGGTGAGTTGGAATTCTTCTTGAGTAATAGTGGCAGTTGCCATTGCGACTGCTGGACTATGAATGTGAATTACTTCTGGCTCGGGTTGATGGATGGTAAGGGACTCAGTTTGTTGTATGATATGATCGCCAATAGCTCCAAGGCTGTCGTCTTCTGCTGGCGTGTTCCCTCTGCTTGGGGATTGCTGACTATCGGAAGCTTCTTCTCCGCTAATTCCTTCGTCTGTATGTTCTTGTGCTTGTCCGTCAATAGGACCGTAGTCTGCGCGGCTGTTGAGTTCTCGCGCGTCGATGTCGCAGTTATAGTTTCTTCCTGCTGGTCGTACAATGTCCCAGCGATGATCTATGGGGTTCCAAGTAACCTCGGTCCAACAGAGGTGGTCGAAATTGAACTCAACGGGTCGGAAACGGTTAGGACCGTTAAATTCGACAAAATATCCAGTATCTTCTCCTCTTTCTCTCCACTGAGCCGCTCCTAGGAATCTTGTTGGTACGTTACGATCTCCTCGTCGTTCGATGTGATAGGGACGGAAAGACGTCCACTGGTCTCTGGTCGAGTACGCCACGATGAGGATCTTGGTCTTAATGTTACGCTCCACCAGCGTTAGTCCGACTTGGACGTGAAACGGCGTAGTCGACTTAGCGAAAGTTAGGCGAATGGGGATCACGTGTCAACCCAACGCAAGCTGAACAGGGGTCTTCTGACACACACTGCAGCGTAAGATGTAAGAGTACTATTCCTTGGTGAATAGAAGTAGAGGCACGCTCGGTCTGGGACCAAGGCAAACAAGAGACGAGTCAAGATGGTGGATTGAAGAAGACCAAGATGGGGACTCTTGGTCTTCTGCGACTACTACTTATACAGATACACGCGGGCTTTGAAGCGCCGCTCGAACAGTAAGTAACCAATAGCATAACTAGCTCGAACCCTAGTACAGCTATCCTAGGAATGAGTCATACACGAGTCACAATCACATGTAAACTACTGTGCTGACTGATGCGATGTAGGAGTCCATGACTAATACTGATACCGGACCGTAGTCATAACCGGTCATGAGTCGTATGTGTTGAGTCAACAAGTCCGTACCGTAACATTACATTAAAGACATTTTATAGAGGGGTCGGTAATAAGCATCGACCAAGGACGCTTCGATCCTCAAATGTCAGAGGGATGTATAGGGGATTAGGTGTGGGGTCATAGTGACATCCCTTCATAGAATGAAAGGGACGCTTAACCCCAACAATGGTCGTCAATCCTCGGTTTAGTGAGCAGTTATACTATGCTGGTGATAGAACAGGGTGTGTGAGCTTCCTTCTGGTAAGAATACCAGGGTTGTTTGACACAAAACCATAGAAGGCTTAGAGTCGGATGACTCAATAAACTTTTATGATTTGTGAGAGAACAACTCTCGTGGGACAGTCTTCTCAGAAATCATAAAAGCTTAGGGTCATCAGACTCAATAAGCTTGTACAGTTTTTGAGAAGAACAAGTCGTTCGTGACTCATTTCTTGTGTATTCCCTTTTACTGGGAAAGAAGAAACGATGTACACAGAGAAGCTATGAAAAACCCTTCTTATTCTACCTCCAACCATAGCGTTGAGCTGCTCAAGCTCTCGTGGGCGAGTGAAACTCCAGCCCAAGCTGTTCCCTGAATTTTAGGAACTTAATGCAACCCAGATTCTTAGTAAAAAGATCTGCGGGGTTCTCAGCTCCTTCTATAAAGAATAGTTCTATCTTCTTATCTCGAATTACTTCACGTATGTAGTGGTGACGCAAATCGATATGTTTAATCCGTTTTTCTTGAACCGGATTAGAAGATAGAAATATGGAGCCTTGATTATCTCCGCATAATGGAATTGGTTCTAGATTTATTCCTAGCTCAAGAAAGAGCGAACGTATCCAGACCAACTGTCTGCTTGTATCACACAGCGACATATATTCTGCTTCAGTGGATGAAAGTGCAATTGATTTTTGTGCTCTCGAATTCCAGCAGAATATTCCATTAGCCATTTTTACTAAATAGCCCGTAGTGGACTTTCTAGTGACTGGATCTGAGGCCCAATCAGAATCCGCGTATGCTATTATACCACCATCACTTTTGCCGTCATAGACTAAAGTATAATTGGAGGTGCCAAGTAAATAGCGGCATATGTAAAGTGCACGCTTTAAGTGGTCCTCAGATGGGTTGGCAGCAAACTGCGCCATTTTGGTAACAGCATAAGCAATATCTGGTCGCGTTCCAATCATTATGTATAGGAGTGATCCTATCACTTGTTGATATGAAGCGTGAAGTTCTGGAGATGCAGATTCCTTATTAGGGGTAGGATGATACCCTTCCGGTAATGGAGTTGGTACTGATTTGGCGTTAATCAGTTTGAAGCGCTGTAGTACTTTCTGAAGGTAGTCCTGTTGATCAATGAGGATTCTACCCTTAGATCGTAGTATGCGCATTCGAAGAAACTCCTTGGTATCTCCAAGATCTCTGCATTCCCAGATCTTCATGAAGCGCTGCTTCAGGGAATCAATATGTTTTTTATTTTTTCCGAGGAAGAGGACATCATCAACATAGACAATTACGACAATTGTCTTTTCCTCATTTACAAAAAGACCTGAGTCTGATTGTAGACATGTGCAGCTTAGAGTACCCATAGACTTATCTAGCGCTCTCCACCAAGCGAGAGCAGCTTGCTTAAGTCCATAAATGGCTTTTCTAAGGCGCATCACTTTGTTTTGTTGACCAGGGATTTTAAACCCTTCAGGTTGTTCCATGTAGAGTTCCTCATCAAGGTCCCCATACAGGAATGCTGTTTTGACGTCTAGTCCAGAGATGTGCCAATCTTTAAGCGCTGCAAGCGCAAGCATCATCCGGACAGTCTCAAACTGTACCACAGGCGAGAATATTTCGTCATAATCAATGCCTTCAACCTGAGAAAAACCTTTGGCAACTAGCCTGGCTTTCTTTCGGCCATCTGACTTTAAGTCAAATACCCATCGATTCTTGATAACCTTTCTGCCTTTTGGCGGGTTAACAAGTTCATAGACTTTGCGATTGCGAAGGGAAGCTAGTTCCTCTTTGCACGCATTACGCCACTCCTCCTGAGAGTCGCTTGGCATCTTTAGAATGTCTCGATAAGTCCATTCTCGAATATTAGAGGTATCAGGTGCGTCTAGATCTGTTGGTGAAACTGCTTTGGCTAGCAGAAGATCTAGAAATTTGACTCCCCCTTCCTGAGCAAGGCGGGTGAGCAATTGCTGCTCTACTTCATCGTCCGAAAGGTGCGGATTATCACCCGAAGCACGAGGAGGACCAGACTCGGGTTGCTCAGGAAAATCTCCTGGTACCGTCTGATCTTGACGTGAACGCAACCGAGAGCTACTTGGCTGGTCACCAGTCAGCTGTCGCCAAGTGCGAGTCCGCTCAATGTCACAAATAATCGTAGTAGGAGGCCTATCTCCATAGACATTATCTGGTCGAGAAGTTTGTTTCCTTGTACGCGCCGACCTCCTAGGTTGACTAGGACCTGGTATGGGTTGTGGCGGTAAAGGCGGAGGTAGCTGCGATCCACTTCCTCCAGTAGACATACTAGGAGGAGGTGCCACAGGGGCTTGTGGAGCGCTCCTCACTTTAGGAGGCTCAGGTGGAGGGTCGTCATCAACACCAGGAGTGGTATCGTCCTTTAACAGCTCATCATCAGAAGCTGTATCATCTAACTGAGTAACACCTTTGGGTTTACTCCTAACACTGTCCGATGGACATTTAGGAAACAATGCTTCATCAAAGAGGGCTTTGTCCGAGTAAAATAAGGTATTTGGAGTGCGCATGAAGACATCAGCCTTCATTCCAGATCCCCTACCAAGGTAGATCATAAGTTCGCTTTTAGGGGAAAGTTTATTCACCCGGCGAGCTTCAGGGATATGGACATAAGCACCCGATCCAAAGACTCGAAGATGAGCAATGTCAGGTTTCTCATTGTATAATAGTCCATAGGGGGTCTGCCATTGAAGGCGACTGATTGGAGTTCTATTATAACAATGTGTAGCATGTAAAACTGCAAATTCCCACCAACTCTGAGGTAAACAAGCATCAAGGCGCATGGCCTGAGCTTTGTCCATGACTGTACGCATAAAGCGCTCAGCGCGGCCATTCTGCTGTGGGGTATGTGGCGCAGACTGTAGCACTGTAATGCCGGCATCCTTTAGCTGCTTCAGAAAAGCATCCGATTTGTATTCACCGCCAGCATCAGACATCCACTCTTTTATGGTAGCGTCAAATTGATTTTTGATCAGCGCAAGCCACTGCTTTAAAGCAGTAATAGCAGAGGCTTTATCCCGTAAGAGAGTGATCCAAGCAAAAGAAGTATAATCGTCGAAGAAGACAATAAAATACTTGTACTTGTGATATGACGGTATAGGGAAGCTTTTTAGATCAGAATGAATCCGACTAAAGGAGGCTTTAGCCCTTGTCTCGGAAGGAGGATGAGATGCTGCAGGCATTTTGCCTTGCGCACATCCTGGACATAGTTTATCAGAGGTCGGAATTATAATCCCATCAGGGAAACCCTTAGTGTTTTCCTTAGATCGTCTTAGAACCTCTTTAGATGGGTGTCCGAGGTGACGATGCATAAGGTCATAATCCACATTATACAATGCAGATATGTTGGCATAATCTAACTCAGTTAGATTAGATATAGAGGCATCTAGCCAAAATAGTGATTGTCCGTGAATAAGGGGTTTACATTGGACAATTGTTTTATTTTTTCTTAGCAAGTCTATATGCTGCGAATTCCCCAAAACGCGCAATCCTTGCTGTAGGAATACTCCCATTGATAGTAACCGTGTGCTCATAGAAGGTATGTGAAAGACTGGATAAACTCGTGTAGTTACAAGTTTGTCTGCGATATAATGCTCTAGCAAGACAGTACCAACTCCTTCAACATATATCATGTGAGCCGCGGTTTTGACAGGTATTCTGTCAGACTTGGCTAGCGACTTATAGTCAATAAAATCACTAAGACTATTGGTAAAGTGCGCTGAGGCTCCTGAGTCAAGAAGCCACATATTTTTAGTACGCTTCAAACATTCTGCGCATTGACTGAAGTACTCATTGTGCTCACACTCAAGAAAATCGAGAAGAGCACTAGTATAATTGTACATTTCAGGCAACTTCTTTACATGTGACTCCAGTACGTTACAGTTAGATCTGCCACCCCTTAGATTTTTTGGGGGCTGGACTAATTCTGTAACGTGATCAGCACGTAATAGGCAAAATGAAGGAGTAACGTACTCTTCTTCATCGGAACCCCAATCCAGGACCTCATCTGGACCGGTTAGAAAGTGTTCGGGGGTTATAGAATGCGATCCTGACGGGGATATCAAAGTACCGAAGTCAGGGTGCGTAGGAAGCCCATGGTCATATAAATATTGCTGATTCCTAGTCCATGCGGCAAGAATTAGCTCCGCAGAAGGAATTTTTGGAATAGAACCAGCACCAGTAAATTTAGGTTGTTCCCACATTTTTGTTATCTCTTCAGCCTCAATTGCCTCCGGATCAACATATTCCGGTGTCGGAGCTCGGTTTTCTTTATCCGAGTCAACATCCGATATAGTTAGATCACTCAAGTCTAATTGTAGAGCGTTTGAAGACTCACTACAATAGGCGGCAATCTCAGAGTCGTCTAGACTCTCGATGTCGACAATGGGTCGAGCGCCAGCAGGGGGTGCTCGCGTCATGTCAATGTCGAAATCGGAGTCATACTCTTCGTCAATAAATTTTTCGATCCAGGGGCGCATTTGAGCGTCCACATCGGCGAAACGCTGCTCAAGCGTCTTCGCGGTCTGAACTGTAGCTGGTACATTCAGCCGCTCTGCGAGCGTCATAGCGGTATTAACGGAGGGAAAGAAGCCAGGAGTCCTCTGAGGCGAAGAGGATTCGACTTCTGTGCGAGTAGAGACGCCAGATGACCCAATATGGATCACCTTGTGAGAAGTGGGCGGAGATAATGCGGCTACAGAGGCTATGTGGGAATGCTGGGGAGCGCCGCCACGCGCTTTGCCTTTGCCTTTTCCTTTGCCACGACCAGAGCCACGTCCTCCGCGCTGCCGATTAGGCTGCTGCTGGGAAGATGGGCCGGGGGCATTGGAAGAGGAAGGCTGTTGCTGCTGCTGACCACCCTGCTTTGAAAAGCGAGGGTTATCGCGCTTGCGTTTAACGGCAGAAAGTTTCTGCGCGTTATGTGCTCCCTTATGCTGTCCGCGATTAGTTTCAGTTTCAAACTGGCCAATAACTATGCCAGAGACTGAAGCAAGTTTGAGATCAGCAGTTGCAACACCGCTGCAGATAATGGGGATAAGGTTTTCCCATTTCTGAGGAAGCGCGGACATGGCTATCAAAGCCTGAAGGGGAGGAGATATCACAAGCGTTGTTTGATTAGGAGCAGTGCCAATAGTAACAGCACCAAGTCGAGAGAAGGCGGCAGCCATTTTCTCGAAAGTTGCTACTGGGTTTTGGTTAGGATTGAAGCGAATAGAAACTGCTTCTTTAAAATCCTTGTAAATGCGTGGCAAAGAGACCGCTCCATAGCGATCTTGTACAGCATCCCAGAGCAATTTGGCAGAGGTGCCGGTGACAGCTTGCTGGATAGCAGGAGAGAGGCGAAGGGTAAGATTACCCCTTGCCATTTCATCACTGCGACGCCAAGCAGCTTGAATTTCAGCGGTGGCAGTGGTGTCGAGAGGGATAGAACCATCGACATAACCCCAGAGACCTTGGGACATGAAGAAGGCTTGCATGGCATTGGACCAAAGGGTCCAGTTAGAGCCATCGAAGACGGAGACAAGAGTAGTTAATTGAGATGACATTGTTGGTAAATCTGTTGGCTTTATAGTACGTCAGTATTTAGAATTTTTCATCATAATACTGAGTGAGATAATAAAACCAGCATTAATCCCTTCGGCTACAGAACGTATTCTGTAGCAGACATTGGTCTTTGCAGACTACCAATTGTCTATGCCAAAAGAACTGCTCGACCATGTCAACGTTAGACAGTGGGCCAAGTCTATGTACTCCTCTAGAGTACAATACTGGGTCTGTTATGAGCCAGGGTGCCTCCCGGGGTCTGCTCGCTGTTTTCTCATTACCACTCTGTTCATAGATACAGAGGGTAGGAGTGCGATACCACCAGGTGCAACTTTGTCTAGAAGTGCAGCGGCAAACCCTGTAACAGGGCCCATAACCTGTTGCGCAGCAAAAGCCTTATAGGCCAAAGTGCAGCACGCAGGAAGGACATTCTCACCTTTGAGTAGGTTGAGAGACTAATGAGAGAGGAGAATGTGCACAAGCAAAGTGGGTGATGTTCTGTATTCGCCTCTCTCCCCACATAGGAGGGTATTTATGCTCTATGGCCCCACCATGTCCATTTGCGGTTAAGTGATGAGTAAAGGCGTCCACAATATCGCGTTTTTACACACGCCTAATGTGTTTTGCCCTTCTGAGATAGTCATAGGACTTCTCCTCATCACGGGACATGATACGCCCGCTATTGTACATATCGTAACTGCCTAATATGGTAAATATAGTACAGTAATGTCGTAACTGCTATAGATAAGGTCCTTACGTACTTATCACGTTTCAACACTCTCCAGGAACTTTGATTTGGTGAGAGGGTGACGGGTGTTCTTGGCTCGATACGGGAATAAATGTGACGCCTCGGAAGGCTGATTTATGGTTAGATGGTTTTGCAGGGCCGCTGAGGGGTCAGTCTCCCCTGCCTGTGTCGCCCAGTACACGTCCTCTCCGTCCCTGCCTGCGGCTTTTGTCAAGGGGAGGTGTAAAACGGTCACCCTGTTGCCACCGCGATCCTGCTCATATGAGAGGTTCTGGGTGGTGATGTGGGTGCTGGGGTGGAAGCTCTCCAGGGTGCGAACCGTGAATTCGCCAAGTCTAGCCAAGGCGTAGAAACATGTGGCTAGACATGCGAAGACAGCTGCGTTGAGAGGATCGTCCATGACCAGGCCTCGCTTGACGGCCACAATGAAATCAGGGGTGTAAGGATGGCAGGCTTTTCTTTTCGAGGTGTCCGGAGTGAGTTTGCTGGCGGCGTGCAGCATGGCATCCATCTCATTTTTGTCGAGTATCCATGGGATGCTATGGAGGATATGCCAGGCTCGCACGCCGTTCAGGTAGTTGGAAATAGTCTTGCCGGAATACGCAGCTGCCATGTGGGCCACAAATGTGGATAGGAGGGGTTGTGATGCCGGAGCTCTCTCAGGCTCGGGGACTCCTTTGTCATCGCAGAAACAATGCCACATTAGTAGGCCGGACCCGTATGCCTTGTGCGTGACCTCTTCCCATGCGTGTACCATGGTATTTTTGACGCGCTCTCGCTCTTCCACGCTAACGACTGGGGTGTCTGGAGACGAAAGCTGGTTGCTGATGGGGGTCCACAGTCTCAAGCGATTCTTGGCGAGACAGTGCGGGTGGAGTGAGGAGGGGAGAGGAGTGAGGGACGTCGGGTAGGGGGCCGGCTTTTTATGAGGTGAGGAGGTGGTGGAAGGTATGGGGAGATGGCGCGGCCTCATGTTGAGGGGTTTTCACCGCTTGGAGTTTTCAGCGCCTGCACTCGGTTGAAAGTCCTCGAGGCCGCGCTTTTGAACTAGCCGAGCTACGACGGCCTCCCTCGTCAAATTGTGTGGGGTGGGTGTCGACAAGGAAGGGTTTGACCTCCTCAGGGATGCTGATGTGTCCGAGTAGGAGCCCGGAGGAGGGGTAATGCCCTCTGGAGGGAGCGTCGGCAGGATTTTGTGCGCTCGGAATGTATCTCGTGTGAATGACTGTACTGCAATTTTCCGATAACTCAAGGATACAGCGGAAGACGTGGTTTGTTGGTTTGTTGGCGCTGGATCTTTTCCACCATCCCTCGACGACGCCGCGGTTGTCCCCGTAGACTTTAATGTGTTCGCCCTTGCTTGAAAATGCGCATAGGCCAATGATGAGAAGCTCAAAACCGATCGCCTCGGCCCATTGAATGTCTCGTCCCTGAGATTTCCAGCCTGGTGCCAAGCGCCAGGCTCTCCATCTGGGGCCGATCGTGATTGCGACGCTGAATCCGGAGCTTGCATCTGAGTAGGCGCTGTAGTCGATGAGGGGTTCAGGGGCTGGGATGGGCCTGGATATCTCGGGGCGACTGAGTCGCTGTGTCCACCATTTAAGGTCGCTTTGATTGTCCTGGGGTGGGGTGTGAGGTACGAAAGGACTGTTATTACACGAGGCCAGCATGGCCTCCATGTTGGTGAGGTAAGTGCGCCCTGCAGGGATGACCAGCGACGCGTGGTGGAGTTTGCCGTATAATCTTTGAGTCTCAAGGAGGTTGTGGACACGCTTCTCCTCCCATTCTGCAATGGCCGAGAGATATTTGATTCTTTTCTTCTCGAGTAGATAGACTGTACGCGTGTGCAGGTCCCAGCGCAGCCCGAGATACGGGACCTCCGAGGCGAATGGGACCGTTTTGGAGGTCTCCCATTTGATGCCGAGGTGTGCCGAGAGCGCATCAATATCCACGTCGGCGTACGTGAATTCTTGATCCAGCTTGGGACGCAGGGAAGAGTCGGCGAGGTCCTGAAGGACGGCCATGCAGTCTTCGTCGAACTCTTCCAGCGAATCATCGGGTAGGCTTTTGCCCTTGTACCACAGGCGGCTACCGTCCTGTATGCAGCCCCCTTGGGCGAGAATCTCCTGGTGCCATTCGGCGCGTTGCGCGTTATAGTCGCGTAGGTGGGCACACGGGATTCTGAAGAAGATGTGATCGTCGACCCATTTTGATAGAGGGCCGATGCCGTTTCCCCGGAACACATCTGCACCGGCATCCGCAACCCTTCCGTACACACCTCCAGCTGAGGTGAGGCCGAAATTGTTGCACGTGTTGACTGCGAACCGGTCTTCGGCCTGCAAACGGACGACGAGGCCAGGCCATTGGGAAGGTGCGGCGGGAATGGTCCTGTATGCTTTGGCCACGTCCCGCACGGAGGCCTGGGAGCCAGGAGGCAAGCGGGAGATGAGGAGGGCGACAGCTGTGAAGGTGCCCCAGGTGCAAGGGAAGTCGTCACTCTCGACGTGTGCATTGATGGAAGCCGTTCCCTGCAGCGGGCTATGAGGGTGCGAGAAGTTGTGCACCGCTTGGAATTGTCCTGGCTTGGCTGTCTTGGGAACGAGGGATAAGGGGGAGGACTGAAAAGGGCCGATGCTGGCCTCCAGCTGCGCGCGCAAGAAGGGTCCGATGTACCGGCCCGTAGTGAATTCGTGTTCGGTGATGAGGTTAAGTACAGGTGAAAGGGTTTTGACGGATGGATGATTAGGAGGGGTATAAGTATGTACGATCTCGGGGATCCCAAGATCAAAACCGGTCGAGAGGCCCTGGACGAGCGTCGGATACTTGGCCTGAAGGCCAAGTCGTGCGAGCTCTGCCACCCATGCCTCGCGCCTGTACGGAGATAAGGCCTCAAGCTTTCTCTGCTCGAGGACAAGCTTGGGCTCCGTGATCTGACTTTCTGCAGCCCGAGCATCTGTGACGCTCGGGGTGACTGGCCAAGGCGCATCCTCTGGCGACCTGCCAATCGAAGCAGAGTGGGAGGCCGTCTGCTGTGACGAGCCTCCCTTGCTCGTTTTTCCTGGGAGCATTTGCCGATCCGTCCCATATTTTTTGTGCCCTGCACTTGGAGAATGTGTGTTCGTGGCACCCGAGGCAGATCACACAGACTCCCCCACGTGGGCCTGCACCGGACTGAAAAAACTCTGGGTCGTCGCGGCGTGGGTGCCAAGGAGTCTCTTGAGTGCGCTTCTCTGGACGATCGGAGGGTGAACTCCGATGTGGGTGGGGTGAACGAGAGTGAGCACACTTTCTCGGTGAATCACGCCGGCGGGGGGAAGAGGATCGATGGCGGTTACGGCGATGCTGACCCCGATCGCGATAGCGTCTGGAGGAGGAGTGGGCTGCCTCAGACTCCCAATCTGATTGCGCCCTGTCAATCTGGACAATGGCGACGTGTGTTATGATCCGACGCTTCGGACCTAACCTACAGTATGTCTCCACCTTGCCTTCCCCTTCTGTACCATACCTTGTTACCAAAGGAGCTACTGTTACTAGTGGCGCTGTTTCTTTGATCCGAACCTCTGCTTACTCCGTTTAGCCTCTTTGATGTTGTGTGGACTTGTGTTCATGTTGTTTGGAACCCTGTCCTATATAAACCTGTACCATAGACTGTAGGAAGCCAGACTTGGCTTCGTTTGCAATCTAGCAACCTTGCCTTCGTACTTTGGTGTGACCTCGCCTTATCCCTCTCTTCTTGTGCATCCTCTGCCTCAGTCCTTAACCAGGACACTTTGAAGTCTTTGCAGTTGAACTATATCAACGCGTCACACCTGTTGTACTCTGCGCACTAGCAAGATCAAGTGTAGAGAAGTGTTAGACACTTCGGACGAGGAGTCCTACATAGCAGAGTCGTGCTGCACCTTGTGCCACACTTTTATCACTTGTATTTCATAGCAATAAGACAACAGAGGTCTTCGCTTGATACCTGTGTAATTCAGAACCTTTAGAACCCACGCCCCTGCTAGGGCGTAACATAAGCCAAGTCTACAACTCCCAACACACCCGAGACACTACTGCCACACAGCAGAGTGGGCGACGATCCAAGAGGACGCATCAGCCAACAACCAGACACTCCACAGAACCTAGAAACGACGGCATAGCCGGGCGACGGATCCTCCTTGACACAAGAGGCCGCTTCAGCCATCCCCTTACACAAATCAGCACCCAAGACAGACCACAATCGTGGCTAGCATCAGTGTCACCTTTGAATCAGACAACGATTGGACCCCAGTCACAACCAGAACACAAGACGACCTCCCACACCACGTTAAAAGCAGTCAACTAGGAAAAGGAGCTCGCTGGGCCACAACATCAGGCAGACCACCTTGTTACAAGTGCCTCATCAAAGGCGAACTCAGACCAGTAGAATTCATCAACAACAACTGGTACATCCTCCGATACTTTCAGAACACATACCACACCAGAGCCATAAACATCACACCACACAGATTTGCTGAAGGACTAGGCTGGTGGAACGAAGAAGACGAACAGAACCCGGAAACGCCCACACAACAATCATCCTCAGCACCAAGAAACACTAGAGGAACATACGGACTACAACAAGACTCATCATCAGAAGAACCCAGCGCAGACGAAGCGGAGTCACACTCAGAACTATCCCACTCCTCAGAACACCGCCTAGACATCACAGTACCCACACAAGCTTCGTCACAAGCCAGCCCCACTATTCCTATCTGGATAGAACCATCCCCAGCGGAAGAAGGATTCCCAGCCCCACTACCACCAATCAGATTGCCCTCCCCAGTCGAACCACCCCAGATCCCCATCACACCACAGCCAACACTTGCCATGTCAGCCATAAACGCCACAGGCACTGGCACAGGCACCGGCTCAAGCGCTGGAACAGGAGGAACACCAACAACGAGCTCAGGAGGACTCAAAGGAGCACCCCCTACTCCGTTCACCGGAGATAGAACAGAGAGTGGTCAGTTCAAAAGAGAACTACTACGATATATCAAGTTAAATAGCGAGAATGAACTCATCAAAGAACCTTATGCACGAGTACTATTCGCCCTTACAATGTTCAAAGGACCCGGTGTACAGCTGTGGGTCAACCAAACCGAAGACGACATGGAAGCGGCACTAGCAGACCCCACCAAAGCCCTCACCAAAAACAGCAAAGATCTTTGGGACGGTTTTCTCGACACCTTCGACAGAGACTGGACCGACACTCTAAACAAAGAAAGAGCCTATCAGAAGCTCATCAATCTGACGATGCAGGGTGGAGCATTGGACAGCTACATCCTCGACTTCGAACACCTTGCAGGAATAGCAGGATGGGCAAGGGATGCCCCTGGAACGGTGGAATTCTTCAAAAGAGGGCTACCCACAGGACTGTATCGTGCTTGCCTTATGCGAACCACCATCCCAAACACCATGGACGAATGGCAAACCGCTGCCAGAGCAGAACACCAACGCTGGAAGCTGCTAAAAGCCAGACCAGGGAATAGAAACCCAGGGCCAACCCAGAATGTCCACCAAGGACGACCAAAGCGAGACCCAAATGCAATGGATGTAGATGCCACCACCTCTGCCCCCTTTAAGAAGCTTACCGAAGAAGAAAAGAAAGCCCTCATGAAAGAAGGACGCTGCTTCAAGTGTAGACAGCAAGGACACATGGCTAGGAACTGTCAACGACAAAACACCACTAACCAAACCAAAGCCAGAGCCACAGACACCCAAGAAGCGGACACTGCACCCCCATACACCCCAGAAGCAAGCACCTCATCGGTGGCTGCTACCACAACCGAAGATAAAGTCCGACAAGCCCATGCACTCGTCCAAGGCATGACTGAGGATGAAAAGAGACGCTACTATGCCTTAGATCAGGATTTTTGCGATGCCGACCTGTGAGAGCTGACAGGGAGGCCAATTCAATGTATAGTGTTCGCGATAGTGCTATGACAATCAAAGTCCTCGTTCGCCTATACTACAAAGAAGCTCGCATAAATGTACTGCTGGACAGCGGTGCAACAGACAACCTAATCGACCGAAACCTAATCCAAAAACTTGGGCTAGGGACCACTCCCTTAAAACCACCCAGATTGGTCCGAAATGTAGATGGATCGCTAAACAAAGATGGCACCATGACGGAAACATGCCAGTTATGGATAAAAAGAGGAGAAGAAGAGACTCCTTTCCAGTTCTTCGTAACCAGCCTAGGAGAAGATAGAATGATCTTCGGATACCCCTGGTTTGAACACGAAAACCCAGACATAGATTGGAAGAAACAAGAGCTGAAAGGAGAAGCAGTCACCATCCTGACAGGAGGGTACCGCTTCCGAAGAAAGCGACACCAAGAAGCAAAAGCGGCAGCAACCAAAACAACCTTTGACCCAGTAAAAGAAACTGCAATCCCAGAAGAATACCAGCGCCACAACAAAGTATTCTCAGACGAAGAAGCACAGCGCTTTCCCCCAGAAAGAGAAGAAGACCATCCCATCACATTGCGACCAGATGCACCCAACAAGATCAATTGCAAAATCTACCCCTTGACTCCAGAAGAAGACAAAGAGTTGAAGGCGTATCTCGACGAAAACATAGCAAAAGGATACATCTATGAAGGAAGCTCCCCCTACGCTTCCTCCTTCTTCTTCAGAAAGAAAACAGACGGAGGGTTGCGCCCTATCCTGGACTACAGACCCCTAAATACCTGGACAATAAAAGACACTTACCCACTACCTCTCATTTCCGACATCCTGACCAACTTAAATGGGAAAACACTGTTCTCAAAGTTCGATATCAGATGGGGGTACCACAATATCCGCATAAAAGAGGAAGACCAGTGGAAGGCAGCCTTCAAGACACCAAGGGGGCTGTTCATCCCTCGAGTCATGACCTTCGGCCTCACAAATGCACCAGCCACCTTTGCAAGAACCATGAGCAGAATACTTCGACCACTTATGGACAAATACCCAAGAGAGCTATTTGTATACATGGACGATGTCCTGATAGCCACAGAAGAAGATACAGAGCGCCACAGACAAATTGTACACGAGTTCTTGGAAATCTGTGAAAAGGAATCCTATTTCCTTAAAGCGTCGAAATGCGTGTTCGAACAAAGAAAGATCCACTACCTAGGCATTGTCATCGATGGGTCTCAAATCAAAATCGACCCAAAGAAGGTGGAAGGACTAAAAGACTGGCCAAGAGACATAAAGTCAGTCAAACAAGCAAGAAGCGTGTTGGGGACACTAAGTTATCAGCGACCCTTCATCCCCAACTTCGCTCACTTAGCAAGACCCATCACGGACACAATAAAGACGTCAGAAGGACCCTTCAGATGGACAAAGGAAGCAGCAGAAGCCTTAGAAGCTCTCATCACGCTTGTGTGCAAAGACCCCATCTTATGCCAACCAGATATGGACAAACCTTTCGAACTAGAAGTAGATGCCTCCGCTTTCGCCACAGGAGCAATCCTGACACAAAGAGACAGCCGAAACAAACCACAAGCTGTGGGATACTTCTCCAAATCATTTTCAGAAGCGGAGCGCAACTATGACATCCATGACAGGGAACTCCTGGCAGTAATCAGAGGACTAGAACACTGGAGACACCTTCTTTTAGGGTCCCCTCACGAAATCACAGTGTTTACAGACCACAAAAACCTAGAATATTACCGCCACCCTCGACAAATCAATAGGAGAGTGGCACGCTACATCCCCAGACTTGCAGACTATCACATTAAACTCCACCACAAACCAGGACCCCAAAACCATGCTGATGCCCTGTCAAGACGCCCTGATCACGACACCGGAGCAGGGGATAACACTGATGTAGTGGTCCTGACCCCAACCATCTTCGCAAACTCCGCTCTCTCCATAAGGATAGATGACCGGGTCATGGCACACCAATTAGACCACCAAGACACTCTGAACGAGTGGGCCGCCCCCTTCCACCTAGTAAAACAAGGCAAACACTGGTGGAGAGGCAACAAACTGGTGGTTGTGGACAACACACCGCTAAAGAGGGGGGTAATTTCCCTGTTTCACGATACAAAAACAGCTGGACACCCCGGAATAACAAAGACCTTGTGGTTAGTGTCACAAGACTTTTGGTGGCCAAACATGAAAGACGACATATCCGCATATGTAAAGGGCTGTGCCACATGCCAATCAAACAAGAACTTCCCTGGGAACCCAAAACCACCGATATTCCCCATCAAGACTAACCCGGAAGCACTCCCTTTTGAAACCATCGCTCTAGACTTTATCACAAAGCTACCCCAATCAGAAGACAATGACACAATTCTCACCATCACGGATCATGACTGTTCCAAAGCAGCCTTCTTTATCCCATGCAGCGAAACAATAGACGCAGAAGGAGTGGCAAAACTCTATGCCAAAACTGTCCTGCCACACTATGGACTACCAAGAAGGGTCATCTCCGACAGAGACCCCAGATTCACAGCGAAGTTCATCAAAGAACTGTGCAGAGTGCTTGACATAGAACAAAACATCAGCACAGCATACCACCCACAAACAGATGGACAATCAGAGCGAACAAACCAGTGGTTAGAACAGTACCTCCGAATGTTCATAAACCATCAACAAGACAATTGGACGGAGCTACTACCACTGGCACAGTACACCCACAACTCCTGGCCAAGCGCAACCACTAAAAAGGCACCCTACGAATTAATCCTTGGATACATCCCAAGAGTACACCAACCAGAAAGAACGACCACAGTACCAGGGACACAAGAGAGATTGGAGCGAATCCAGGAAGCCAGAAGGACCGCCCAAGCAGCAATTACCCATGCACAGTCACTCTACAAAGGATCCTCTCGCTTCGAACAACACACAGAAGGAGATAGTGTGTGGCTGGATGCCAGGAACTTGAAAACAACGCACCCTAGTTTCAAGTTAGCCCCAAAAAGATATGGACCCTTCAGGGTCACAAAGAAGATCTCCGCCACCACATATGCCCTGAAACTTCCCCATCAGTGGCGGATCCACCCAGTATTCCATGCGTCACTCCTGATGCCATACAAAGAAACCTCCATACATGGAAAGAACTTTACGGAACCACCCCCAGATCTAGTAGATGGGGAACAGGAGTGGGAAGTCGAGAGAATACTAGAAACAAGACGCCACAGGAACCAGTTACAGTTCCTAATCAAGTGGAAGGGATACTCCGATGCACACAACAGTTGGGAACCAGAAAAGAACCTCAACGCCCCAGAACTTATTCAGGAACACTTTGAAAGCAACCCCAGAAGCGAGGGAGCAAAGCAATGGTTAAAACGAAAGGAAGTAACAGTACGAACAGCAACCACCTTCCCCACTAGCTTCCTCACCATGCCCTCTCGCTCCTCCTCTGTAGAACGTCTTGTTGCTCGTGCCATGGAAAGAGGCTCCTTTGACGAAACACCCTCTGTCACACCCTCCTCTGGCTATTCTCCCTTCCCAGCACGACCCCCTTCCTTGCCTTCACTCATCCAGGAACCACAACCCATCGATCCCACCATGCCCAGTGTCATAGAAACAGAAGGAGGAGGAATAGCCCTTCGCGTTCCCCCTCCTGGACACACAGCTCCCCCTACTCCCGAGATACACCGACCTACCACCTCCCCCCCTGATCCTAGAGTGACCATGGCTCGTCTCAGCGAAATAATCAACGACCCAATCATGGACGCACTCCCCATTAACTATGAAAGAATGCACATCGCTGCGGAGGAAGACGACGACCCTGGCTACCCCTTCTTCTTGAATGACCCCTGGAGCAGCCGCTATGTCCACTTCCTCATCCCTGACGACGCTGACCCAACCTCGTACATCCGAAAGGATGCCAAATGGATCAAGATCAGTGAAAACAAAGAAGATGTCATCGGCACCATGGGCAAAAACCTCCCTCACTATGGTCTCCCCCTTTTCCTCCTTCCCAGAAACGACGACCCCCACAATCCAGCTCCCCCCATCACCCCAGCTCAGATGCAGAACTTGGATGAAGCTTCCCCCACAGCCAGACAAGTCGATGAAGTCCTAGAAGACCTGAAAGATGACCGCCTCACAGCAGAAATCTCCAGGACTCGCCGACTCTTGCGAAACCAGAAGGCCCTCCGAAAGGAGATTGAAGGCCTGTACAAGACGATGGAGCCCCTCAAAAGGCACCTCCTCAACATGGACATGCAGCTAACCAGCACTCGAAGAAGGCTGCAAGAACACAAGGCCTATGTCCGGATTGCAGACCGATGGCTCACATTACACCCCCCTCCTCCGGAAGAAGAAACTCACCCCTTTGAAGTCCACCCCATTCCTGCCCCTGCTCCACCTCGCTACCACTCCATGCCACGACTCCACGATGAACCATGTAACGTCGTCACGACGTTAGCTCGACTTGAGCTCGATGAAGGCGATAACAACTTAGCGGGGACTGCTGAAGACGCGAAGGTTCAGGCGTAAATGGTGGTGAACACTCGGAGGTGCACTGCTCTCACGACAGAGAGAGAGAGAGAGAGGAAGAAAGAAGGAGAAAGAAGTGACGATTCAAGAAGACCAAGATGGCGTGTCTTGGTCTTCATAAGACGGTTTAAATACACAAACAAGCAGGTTTAGAAGCGCTGCTATGAATCACCGTAGGTAGCATCCCACGTATCGCGTAAGTATCTCAAACCCTAATACTACTACTACTAGTATTAGTGGCACAGTCCTCAGTCAGCAATCAACCGCGCAATCTCCTATCGTGCTCGTATCCCCTACCGTAAGTCCGCAACTAATCTACCTTACCGCCGTAGTTGCAACCGGTACAGTAAGGGTCCGAGACGTAACATCACCTCCCTTTTTAGCGTGAGACCCCAGGCTCACCGAAAGTCGCGGGCCGGCCAGTCGCGCTGTTCATCAGCAATGCGCTCCAATGCGGTGGCGCGCTCCAGGCGGTAGATTGCGTCGCGCCGATCGTCCTGTGCGCATTCGATCATGGCGCGGAGTTGACTCACCCTCGCCCGAAGCCTATCCAACTCGTAACTGGCCGCGCGGAAACGCGTGACTTCGGCGGTGAGCGACTCATCGTTGATACGATTGAGTGCGCGGTCGGTGATTTTGTCTGCCTCGAAGACGACAAGGTCCTCGTGCGGGTACGTGGGGCGGAGCGCCGCGGACACGTGAGGTTCGGCGTAGAGGGGCTTACCATAGACATGCGGCGAGCCCGGTATAACTCCTAATATGAGAGGGTCCGCCCCTCCGATGATCTGGACGTGCGACGCGTCCCGCTCTACTCCGTCTGGCCCGGTGATGGGGTATCGAATATAATGGGGTCGTCGGTTCGCCCGGAACCCTTCAGGCGCAATGACATGCGCGGGGTCGTCGGCGGCGGTGAACGGACGGTGGTCGGCGGCGCCAGGCACGCGCACACGTCCTCGATACATGGGGGACCCGTCGGTGTAGACGAGCCAGGGCGTGACGAGGGGATTATCAGGGTCGCGTTTCGTTCGAAGGAAGGAGTGTCTCGCCGGGTAATAATCTTCGTCGTCATGGCCAGCCTCAGCTGCCGCCATCGCTGCCGTCGCTCTCGCATCTCCTTTCAGTCGGGCCGCTGCCGAGTCCAACTGCTCCTTCTGCCATGCTGCCGCCACCCTCTTCCAGCCCTCCAACTCATACTCCATCAGCGCTTGAACGCTGGTCGTTGCTCGGGAAAACTCCGCGAACGCCGATGAGGTCGTCGCTTGGGGGGATAGCGGCGATGGGTTCGCGCTCTCCCTGCTCGTTTCTGAAGACATGGACGACGGCTCGGTCGTCGTCGGGGGTGGTCGTCGGGTCTGGGAATCTGGTGACGACGTTGATCCATTCTTGGGCGGTGATGGGCCCCTCTGCTGGTGTAAGAGGTGTCCATGGCGTGAGCTGAGTATTGGGAACTTCGGTGTCACTGTCCTCCGCCAGGAGGGCGCGGGCGTCTTCGGCGAGGGAGTCAAGGAGCTGTGCTTGCGTGACATGTCGCAGCGGGGAAGTAGGCATAAGAGTGGTAGTTGAGCGGAGGGAGAGGGGATGACTGTCCTCTGTGCGGACGGCCCCTACTTTATCCCTTCTACCGTGGGTATGCGCCTCCTGATACAGACGGAGCGCTTCCGGCGCAAAGACGTCATCTTTATTGACCCACTGGTTTTCCGAGTCTGGGTACCCCTTCCATTTGACCAGGTACTGGAGGCGCTTTCCTCTGCCGAAGTGCCGAGCGTCTAGAATGGCCTCGACCTCGTATTCTTCTTCTCCATCTATCAGTTCGGGTGGCGGTCGTGTGAAGTTCTCCCCGTGTAAGGAAGTTTGCTTGTACGGTGTGAGAAGATCGATGTGGAACACTGGGTGGATGCTCCACTGCGTGGGAAGTTCTAATCGATAATTATAGGGGGACATCACCTGTATCACCCGAAAGGGTCCGTGGCGTCGTGCCGCTAATTTTGCTGTAGGCTGATTGGTTCGAAGATGTTTGCCCTCAAGCCATACAAGGTCGTTGATGCTGAATTTCGGCGTATCTTTGTTGCGCACCCATGACTCTTGCGCCTTCTTTATGAGGCGTTGGGCGTTGTCCCTAGCTTCTTTCAGCTGTGTTAGTCGCGCGGTGGCAAGGGGAATAGGAGACGGCTTATCCGTCCAATCCGCTTGTGGGTTATACCCCATCAGAAGTTGGAATGGCGACTCTTTGGTGTGCTCGTGCGGCCAGTTGTTGTGCGCGAATTCGGCAATTGGCAGGTAGGCCTCCCAATTGTCTTGTCGTTCGTTTACCCAGAAGCGAAGATATTGCTCCAGCCATTGATTAGTCCGCTCAGACTGCCCATCGGTTCGGGGATGATATGCAGTTGATATGTTCTGTTGGATCCCCAGAATGCGACACACTTCTCTGGTAAACTTGGATGTAAAGCGGGGGTCGCGGTCGCTTATTATCTTGCGCGGCAGTCCGAAGCGCTTGAACACCTTGGCGATATACAGAGCTGCCGTTTCTTCTGCGGTGATTTCCTCCCGGCAGGGGATGAAGACGGAAGCCTTGCTGCAGTCGTGATCTGTAACAGTCAATATACTGTCGTACCCTTTGGAAACTGGGAGTTTGGTGATGAAATCCACCGCCACCGTGTGGAACGGCATGGCCTCTGGTACTGGCGCGATGGGATGCAACGCGGCTCGTATGGGTCTCGTGTTGACTTTGTTCCTTTGGCATTCTGCGCAGCCCTGCACGTACTCGTACACGTCTTTTCGAAGTCGTGGCCACCAGTAATGTCTCTCCAGGATGCGTTGGGTTTTCGCAATTCCCGGATGGCCATGTACCGGTAAGTCGTGATGGTCATGTATTAGTACGCATTGGGTTGATGCCGGTCCTGTGATCACGAACCTTCCGTCCTTATACCATTCTCCTTGTATTTTCTTGAGGTGGTGAGGGTCAACCCATAACTTGATCACCTCCTCGTCTTGTTGGTGGCGTGGTTGTAGTAAGTTCGGATTTGCGATGAAGGTGCGTGCGGCGTTAAGGGTTCGCACAAAGACTTCGGGGGGTAGGACCACTACTTCGCTGTTGTCCGCGACCCCTTGGTCATAGTCCGGTCGTCTTGACAGTGCGTCTGCCCGTCCGTTGTTCCTTCCCTTAATGTGATGAATTTCGAAGTCGTATTCAGAGAGTTCGAGTACTTCTCTGGCGACTCGTCTGCTGATCTTTTGCGGTGACTTCCAGTACTGTAGATTTAGGTGATCCGAATAGATTTTGATTTTGTGGGGGGCGCCGGCAAGGAGTGGTCGCCAGTTTCGTAGGGCCTTGACTATTGCGAGCAGTTCTAGGTCATAGATGTCGTAGTTTCTTTCGGCTTCGGACAGTGTTGCCGAATAGTAACCTATGGGGTGTCGCTTGCCGTCAGATTTCTTTTGCAGTAATACGGCTCCCACCGCATAGCCTGAAGCATCTACTTCCAATTCGAACGGGTCCTGAAGAACGGGGTGTGCTAGCACCGGTTCCTCCGTTACGAGACGTTTTAGGGTGTTGAATGCCCTTTCCTCCTCTTCCGTCCAACGCCATTCTTCGTCTTTTCGAGTTAGTTTGGTGAGCGGCTTGGCGTGAGTTGCGAAACCGCGGATGAAGAGTCTGTAAAAGTTACAGAAGCCGAGGAAAGAGCGGACGTCCTTGACTTTTGTTGGTGTTGGCCAGTCCTTGATTCCCTGAACTTTTACAGGGTCCATTCGGGTCACCCCCCTTTCAAGGATTACCCCCAGGTAATCCATTCGCGGTTGATGGAACAAGCACTTCTCGAGCTTGAAGTAGAGGTCGTGCTCCTCCGCCACGCGCAACACGTCGCGGACGGCGTTTATATGGGCCGCGAGATCGTGGTCAAAGTGAGTAGCGATGCCAATATCATCCATATAGACGCGTATAGTGGTGCCCAATCGTTCGTGTTGTGCTATGGTGTCACGATAGATGTGGTTCATCATGGACTGGAAGGTGGCGGGGGAATTAGTGAGCCCGAAGAACATGACCGTGGGTTCGAAAAGACCGAATTTGGTTTTGAACGCTGCCTTTTCCTGGTCGCCGTCGCGAATTCGTATGTTGTTATAACCCCATCGGATGTCGAGCTTCGTGTAGATGTGGGCGTTACTGAGGTCGAGAATGAGGTCCTGTATTAACGGGAGTGGATACTGGTTGCGAATGGTGTGGGAATTGATGACTCGGTAGTCCTGTACCGGGCGTAGTTTTCCGTCCTTCTTTTTAATGAAGAAGAAGGAGGATGCGTACGGGGAGATAGAGGGACGTAAATATCCCTGTCGTAACTTCTCGTCCAGAAAGTCTTTGAGTTCGCTTTCTTCTTTCTGGGTCATGGGATAGATTTTGCAGTCGATAGCGGCCGGCGCGGATGGTTTGAAGTCTATTGCATGATCCCACGGTCTTGCCGGGGGAAAACGGTGTGAAGCTTGCTCGTTAAAAAGTTTGCTGAACATTGTGTATTCTTGAGGGAGCGTTGCTGCTGTCTGTTGCTGCTTTGCTTGTATGGCCAACTCCGTTGAGGTGGTGGCCCTCACGAACGTCTCTTCTTCTAAGTCTCGCACAATGTCTTCCTTTTCGGTCGTAATGAGAGCGCGAACGATTGATGTTGATAACAGTGCTTCAGTGGTCGCCAATATCACCGGCGTCATATCCGGATGTATGGTGGCGGTAGCCCAGCTGATGGTGGGCTCGAACGCGCTAAGCCACGGGTAGCCCAGCACCATGTCTTCGCTCCCAAGGTCGGTAATTAGGAAGGTCATCTGTTTTATCTGTCCCCGTGTTTTCACTTCCAGGTTAACATAATGAGTGATTAACCCAGCTTTATTTTCTGTATTGTCTATGTTCCATATCTTGCGAGGTGTGCCTAATGGTTGTGTCTGGATGCCGGCCCGTTTTGCCAGGCTAGGTCGGATAAAGTTGTCGGTCGCGCCAGAGTCGACCAGCGCATTGGTCTCAGTCGTTTGGTAATTCGTACGGACAGTTACTGGGATTCGCATAGATCGGTAGCGTGTTGTCACAATTACAGAATTACATTGAAGAGCCCTCACCCAGACTGACGGGTTCAGGCGTCCCGAAAACCCTCCTTTCCCCATAGATCTTGAAGTATAAGGTCTTTTACTTCATCCGTACTGTTGGCCACTTGCGTGAGCCATTCTTTGGCCTGCTCTCCTGCCGTTTTTGTGCTCGCAGCATTGATTTGGGGTGCAGGCGTTACACTTGGCGCCGGTGACATATATCCGGGCAGCGACGGCGCGTACTGTGAAGGCGCATACTGTGAAATGGGTCCTTGAGAATATCCTATCGTTTCGGTCATACGACTACTGGATGGGGCAGTCTGCCATTGTTGCTGCATACGCGGATGCGGGCAATTTCGTGAGAGGTGGCCGGGAGCATGACAGTTATAACAAAGGACGTTCCTTAAGTCCCTTCGAGATCCTCCCCTTCCTCGTCCTCAAGTTCCCGGTCCCCCTCTTGGTGGGAAAGGCGGCGTAGGCCAATCGCGGTGTGGTAGCTTGTTGAAGTCAATGTCTTCAGATCCCGCAAGTCTTACCTTAGCGCGGTCGGCCGAGGTGTCCATGGCCCACGGGTTGGTCTGCGGCAGATTCTGCGGGAGCGTCCATCCCGCGTTACCGCCCTGTTTCTTTGGTTGTGTCGTCGTGTTTTTGTATTCATTGAGTCGCGCTTTGAGATGTATATAGTTCTTCTGCCGCTTGAGGACGGCTCTTTTCCAGTCGTCAAACGTGATGGGGTCGTCAAATTGGAACGCATTTTTGAATAGTTCCTTGGGCAGACCCGACGTGAAGAGGTCGATGGTTTGGGGTTCGTTGAGGCGGTAGTGAGCCTTTCGCGCGAGCTGTTCAAAATCATTGACGTACTTGTCAATGTCCTCTCCCGCCATCTTGAAGCCTTTTCGTAGTATGGCTTGGGCTTGTTCTCGTTCTAACGTGTTTTCGAACCTTTGGCTGAATCCATCGGCTACAGCGTCCCACAGTTCACGAGTGTGGGGACTGATTCCTCGTTGTATTTGCCTGTTGAGCCAGTTCAGGAAGGACAGGACCCATTCGCTGACTGCTCCGCCTTTGATGTAGGAAAGGAATAGGAGGCATCTTCTGTAGTCGTTGCGCATGATAGGGGCGTCCAGATTCATTCCCCAGTAGACATGCCACTGCGTCAGAAATTGGTCCACTTTGAGTCTATCTCCGTCAAAAATGGAAGGTGGCTCGCCGGTTAATTTTTCATTATGATGTCCTCCTCCTCCGGCATCTCCACCTCCTCCTCCGCCGCCTCCTGGCGGTCCTCCGGGTGGCATCCTTGGTGGTTCGGTTCTTCGCAGGTCGAACGGGATGCCTCCTCCTGGTGGCGGCGGTGGGTCTCCGTCTGGCCCTCCTACTCCTGGTGGAAGATCTAATGCGGGTCGTCGTCCGGATGGAGGGTCTCCTCGGTCCGACCCTATGGCTCGGAAGATGGCTGCATCGTCGGCGGTCATTCGTATGCCGGTTTCAGGGTTAATGGGCATGAGGACTTCTCGCGCTTCTTCTCGTATTATGCGCGCTTCTTCCATTGCGACCTCTTCCATTGCTTGCGTTAGTGTTGCCATAATAGCTGGTGAGCGGATATGAATTGGCTCTGGTTCGGTGATATGCGCGGACTCAGCTCGTTCGATGAGGAGATCTTGTATCGCTCCTCCACTAGTCTCTGTTTGGTCTGGCTCTCGCCCTTCGTCTTCGCTTTGCTCTTCTTCTTCTTCTGATATTACTTCCCCAGTGGAATGTTCTTGTATTTGTCCGTCAATGGGGCCCCAATCTGCTCTGCTGTTGAGTTCTCGGGCGTCAATATCGCACCGATATCTAGATCCTGCTGGTCGTATAACGTCCCACTGGGAGTCTATGGGATTCCACGTAACCTCCGTCCAACACAGGTGGTCGAAGTTGAACTCAACTGGTCGGAATCTACTAGGTCCGTTGAATTCCACAAAATATCCGGTTTCTTCTTGTCTTTCCCTCCAGCTAGCAGCTTGTAAAAAGCGCGTGGGGACGTTACGTTCTCCTCTTCTTGGGAGTGAATAGGGACGGAAATTCGTCCACTGGTCTCTTGTTGTTACGGCCACGGTGGTAATCTTGGTCTTAATGTAACGTCGTCACGACGTTAGCTCGACTTGAGCTCGATGAAGGCGATAACAACTTAGCGGGGACTGCTGAAGACGCGAAGGTTCAGGCGTAAATGGTGGTGAACACTCGGAGGTGCACTGCTCTCACGACAGAGAGAGAGAGAGAGGAAGAAAGAAGGAGAAAGAAGTGACGATTCAAGAAGACCAAGATGGCGTGTCTTGGTCTTCATAAGACGGTTTAAATACACAAACAAGCAGGTTTAGAAGCGCTGCTATGAATCACCGTAGGTAGCGTCCCACGTATCGCGTAAGTATCTCAAACCCTAATACTACTACTACTAGTATTAGTGGCACAGTCCTCAGTCAGCAATCAACCGCGCAATCTCCTATCGTGCTCGTATCCCCTACCGTAAGTCCGCAACTAATCTACCTTACCGCCGTAGTTGCAACCGGTACAGTAAGGGTCCGAGACGTAACAAACCAGAAGGACCTAGCCCCTCTGCAGAGAGAAAGAAGAGACGCAAGCGCAGAGCCAACAAGAAGGAGACTGGCACCATTCGACTTTGTTACAGATGCCAGTCTGAAGACCACCTCTCCTTCGCCTGCCCTCAAAAACAGAAGTTCTGCTGGAGGTGTTCTAGCACTGACCACTTCCCCTATCAGTGCCTCTGGCCAGCCCCAGAAGAACGCACTCAGTGGTGTGGCAAGTGTTTTACCAGCAACAGCCACGAAGAAATCAAGTGCCCCAAGTATGAAAATTGTCGCAAGTGTGGGACCCATGGTCCCTTCAACTTCCTTCGCCAACATCGCTGCCCCCTCCCTCGCGAAAGCACCCCCTCCAACGATGTAGACAACGATGTCTACGACCTGATGGACTTCGAAGCACTCTAGGGAGAGTTGACTTAGAGAGGGGCTCATGTTATGATCCGACGCTTCGGACCTAACCTACAGTATGTCTCCACCTTGCCTTCCCCTTCTGTACCATACCTTGTTACCAAAGGAGCTACTGTTACTAGTGGCGCTGTTTCTTTGATCCGAACCTCTGCTTACTCCGTTTAGCCTCTTTGATGTTGTGTGGACTTGTGTTCATGTTGTTTGGAACCCTGTCCTATATAAACCTGTACCATAGACTGTAGGAAGCCAGACTTGGCTTCGTTTGCAATCTAGCAACCTTGCCTTCGTACTTTGGTGTGACCTCGCCTTATCCCTCTCTTCTTGTGCATCCTCTGCCTCAGTCCTTAACCAGGACACTTTGAAGTCTTTGCAGTTGAACTATATCAACGCGTCACACCTGTTGTACTCTGCGCACTAGCAAGATCAAGTGTAGAGAAGTGTTAGACACTTCGGACGAGGAGTCCTACATAGCAGAGTCGTGCTGCACCTTGTGCCACACTTTTATCACTTGTATTTCATAGCAATAAGACAACAGAGGTCTTCGCTTGATACCTGTGTAATTCAGAACCTTTAGAACCCACGCCCCTGCTAGGGCGTAACAACGTGAGGAGGCATCGGCGTTGGATGGCAATGGCAATGGCAAATGGCAAATGGCAGATGGCAAGAGTACATGGGAAAAGGCGTGTATTAGTATGGCAGAAGGTAGACAGCCTGGGGGAGAGTATGGTCGTGCATTGAAGGCGAAGCGATTGATGAGCATAGTGGGCAAAGCAAAGGCAACACCGCGTGGCAAGACACAAGGGAGGAGTGTTTGCGGAGAGGGGAGATAAGAAGATGAAGAGGAGAAGGATGTTAGCACGTGCGAGGATTTGAGAGGGGAGCGCTCGTTCGCACCTTATCGATCTTTCTTTCTTGAAGTCTGGTGTTTAGGTCGTCGGAAATGGTCCGAAGGAGACCTTCACTGATTATCTCGATATTGAACCCTTCATTGCAACTCAGCGCGTCAAACCATTCCTGTCTCACCCGGCTTTGGTACAGCAACAACGCTTTTTGGCTGTTGGTCTGAACGCGGATTGGATGCATATCCAGAACGACGAAGAAGGCCACTAGGGCTTCCACGTTGCTTGGAGGCCAGGCCTTTGACTTGGCTATGAAGTGAAGCATCGAATTTTTGGCCTCCATTAACTCTAGCCAGCTTAGGTCTTCATTGTTTCTGATGCCCCTGGTGGGCGCCATGGCGGCTAGTGGGCGCATTGCGACGGTGTCCCCAAGTTGCGTGAAAGTAAGAGAATCCTGGTTACCCGACCTACTCGAGTCGGCCACAGCGTCTCTGCATCCTTTCAAAGTGAAATAGTCTAGTTCAACCCATTCCAAGTTGTTTATTTTGTTTATTGCGTACTGGGCCGGTCTCAGTTCGATCCAGTCACCGAGGCAGCGGCGAGGGTCAAAGGTGTTCATCTTTGGTTTTTTCTTCTTGGCCTCTCTACGAAGTTCCTCGGCCTCTTTCTCCTGCTGAGCAACTTGCGCGGCTTCTGCTTCTTGGTCTAGCCTGTCTTGTTCTTCTTGCGCCATTCTATCCTTGTTACGGTATGGACTTACTACGTGTTACAAAAGACTCATGACCGGTTATGACTATGGTCCGGTACTAGTATTAGTCATGGACTCTTACATCTTATCAGTCAGCATAGTAGTTCGCATGTGATTGTGACTCATGTATGACTCATTCCTAGGATAGCGGTACTAGGGTTCGAGCTAGTTACGCTATAGGTTACTTACTGTTCCAGCGGCGCTTTAAAGCCCGCGCGTATCTGTATAAATAGTTGTCCCGAAAGACCAAGGATCTCCATCTTGGTCTTCTTCAATCCACCACATTGACTCGTCTCTCGCCTTAGTTTCTAAACTAAGGGTACTTCCGCCGCTATCCACCAAGGGATAGATCTTCTTCATTCCTTTGCTGCAGTGTGTGCCAGCGTGCCCCTGTTCAGCTCGCATTGGGTTGACATGTGATCCCCATTCGCCTCATCTCCGCTAAGTCGATTACGCCTATTCGAAGTCCAAGTTGGACTAACGCCGGTGGAGCGTAACAATCCTGTTCGAGTTGCACGTCCCAGGCAACTCTTTTGTTGAAATTCTCTTGGGCCCATGCTTCTTTCATTCGCTGTACCGCTTCTATCTCGGTAAGCGGCTGGGGTCCACGGTGGGACTCTATCATTGATCGTCTCATGAAATCCCACTCATCGCTTTCGAAACTGGGGCAGACTGCCTGGTTTGGGTCTACGTTGATGCGTGGCATGTTTACGGGTGGTCGTTAGAGTAATTGCTTCTTTGGATGTATTGATAAGAATGGAACTCTATGAAATAAAAGACTACCGGTATTTCAGACCAGTTGGAAAATGGGCGGAGAGGTGGCAGTGCGAAAGAGGAAACTGAGCACGTGCCGCCCTCTCCGCTTGCGCAAAGACTACACTCTAAGGCACCACTCATTTCTCACTCTGCCTCAGACTGGCCAACCTTACGGTTACGTGGTCACGTGCGTCTTGTCGGATCGTGAACGAGGCACTCAACGATGACTAACTACCCTTCTCATATGAAAACAAGTTTCCGGTTCTGTTGTCTCTATGGCTTCAATCAATGATCCACCCATGTCCTCCCCTCCAAGGTCGGTCCACAGCAGCCATGACAGCTCCCCAACACGATATCGCAGTTCATCCCAAGACAGTGATACTGAAACCGCCGCTCAAAGGTCCCCAACTATTTCACGTCCTTTCGACCCAACCCTCCGCTATTCACGACCAGCGGTCATTCGACTTTGAAACGATGAAAATTTTTACCAAGGAGGAGAAGAAATGTCTTGGTTTGTTGAACAGCCCATCAAACGAGTGTCTGCAGGTGCTGCGGACTCGCGAGCCTTCACAGGCGAGTGCAAGTGGTGAGATGGGGTCAAGTGGTGGCAGCAGGATGGATTTCCGGCTTCCCGCACCGCGTAGTATGCGAGAACGCAAACTGAGCCAGAGCAAAGAGAGGCCACGACGATGGCAGCAGGAAGGTCGCATTGTTTGAAGGGTTAGCTGGCGTCTCACCTGCGTCATTGTTCACCGGGATCGCTCCTCCACGGCCCTGCACGGATGCATCAGATTGATGCCTATCGTTCGTCATAATAGCCCGTGCTATACATCGCTTTCATCATCGGTGCGGCTCATCGGTTTTGGAATAGCACACATCTACTCTCAGGTTCGTTCATGGTTCTATTTTCTGGTTCACAATTGTCGTCCGGCCTTTCATAGATCCTAGAGCCGTCACTACATGTTACTCTTGCAGGGTACCACTTCTTCGGACAATTTAGACGTCCCGTCACTCCCTTCTCCCATTCAGGTTCTAGACGACGTGCCCTCTACAGGCCCACAGGCATCTTTAAACTCTTCAGTGACTGGGTCTGACTACGCATCTTCGCCAGGATCTCCTTCACCGCTGCTGGCCCCTGCTTCTCATGGCCCATCTCGTCCACGGCTATCTTCTGTACCTGATCTGGATGCTGTCGCAGGGCAGTCCAAAGGCTTCATTGCAGAAAGGAACGACGCTCTCGACCCCCCTTCGGCGATTCGCGAGAATATTATGGATGCCTCGGGTCTTCCACCTTCACATGGCCAGTATGATATTGTTAAACATGCTGCTCAAGTGTGCATTTTTGATCGGGCATATATTCCTGTTGAGTTCTCAATATCACCGCCGATAATACTCAATACATGTTCTTAATTTCTGTACATACTGTTTTATTATGCTGTACAAATACCTTGGCGAAATGTGCGTAAGCTCGAGTAGCGTTGGAAATGTGAGGATCTCAACGTTCTTCTTGACCCACTGCGGGCAACGAGAGCTTACCTAGAAGTGACACGAAAGCCTCTCCTGGCACCCAGACAACCATATCTATCTTCTCCTCAGTACCGACTTAGACAGTGTCCGCAAAAAACTAGTTTAGGTCTCTTGTTGAGAGCAGCGTCGGGCATCATGCAGAGTTGGTACCAGGAGCCATTCCAAGACTGGGGATAAGGACATTGCAGGAGAGTAGTTCGAATTACAGAGACAAGTCGGTGAGTACAAGTAGACATACTGCTACCCTCGACGTCGAGAATGACAAACCCTTGTGCATGTTTGAGACTAATGTGAATATCCCACCATAGGGGTCTCAAACTACTTCACTACCACCAGTGACTGCCCCGTTACAGCGCTGGGAGAAGGTGACGACGTCGAGCCAGGTGGCCCACCAAAAGAGGCCCAAGACCAACAGCATTCACATCTGCAGACCGAATACGCCTGCGAATGCTTGGCCTTGAACAAGCTAGCATAGGCTACTTTATATTTAGTAACGTCAATGAAGAAAAAGAGGAAATGAATGTGGTGGGGGTGGAGAGAAGACTCACCACAAGTGATCCAGCTGTCCAGTGCTGAGCACTCTACCCGGGTCGCGGACACGTGCCGTAATTCTGGCAGTATCTGTGTGTGTGTGCTGGCAGGTGTGACGGTCATCCAGCCCACCACCTGGGGATATCCAGAGGAGCATGAAGAGTGAGAGCTTGCGCAGCGATCACGTTGAGTCTAAGGAGGGCCAAGATGGTCGTAGTTGGACAGGGTAGTTGCAGTCGCGTCGAATACTGCAAGTTGTATCGTTTGCGATGCAGGTTTCCAGTAACGAGGGGAAGGGCGTGCACAGTTCGCACAGAGAGCGAGACACGTGAGCAGGTGAAGCGGAGAGGGAGGAAAGGGACGCACAGCAGCTCTGCTCCAGAAAAGACGTCGCAGAACGCTCCCAAAAAGACTTCTTTGAGGGTGTGATCTCCCACTCTCAAGTCACTTCTTGACGTCAACGCTGAGAAACCTGCATGCAACCCACCGCTTGACTCTTGAACTTTCTTGGAACCTCTCAGTATGACCTGCTGAGAAATAGAAGAATAGATTCAAGTATACAGAATTGTTAATGGAGACGAGGAGCGTTCAATTGGTCCGATATTGTATGATCGGATTGAGAGGAAGGCAGCCAGCGGTAGGTGTTACATCACTGATTCGGTTCGACTTCAGCGCTAATCAATATTTCGTCCAATTAAAACGCCCAATACTGGATTTTATTCGATGATCCCCCTCCAGTCTTTACTGGCATGTTGACTCCCTTTGTTACCGTGCAGTTCAGAAACCCAACAGAACACAATATGAGAAATGAAGCTTATTTCACAACAACAATTTGTTAGGCATCCGGTGCTTGCGGTTCGGTCGAGCCTCATGTCACGTTACGGCTGCGGCGATAAGTCGCTCTGGCTGTAACACATTCTACCTTACTTCTTTGTGCTCTCTACAATTGACTCACCTCATAGTCGTCAATGTCACGAGCTCCTCAAGAAGCTACTAATGTACCTAGCGCAGGATTTCATGAAGGTACTGATTTCCTACCTGACTTTATCCTCCCCGTTCTCATCTAGCCCGCCATCAACACAGGTGGCCAGTACCCTCAATTGAGACAAAGTCAAGCACCGCACACCGTATCTAATTTCGTCGATGGCTCCGGGCCTATATTTTCAATGTACATGGAAATGGCGACGGAAGAGGACAAGAAGATGGCCGAGAACTGGAAAGCGGATGCCGATGGGATCCTCATATTCGTGTGTCTATCTTTTGCTTCACACAGAGTCAATATACTCATTGGTCATAGACTGGTTTATTCTCTGCTGCTGTTGTGTCGTTGATCTCAGTGTCAATTCAGGACATCCGACCAAATCCACAAGATACTTCCAACTTCTACCTTGCAAATATCTACCAGACTACTGTCAACCCCAATATCTCGGCTTCCCTCCCCACATCCCCTCCCCCATTCTCTCCACCAAACTACACAATTTGGGTAAACTCACTTTGGTTCATGAGCTTGGTGATCAGTCTTACCTGTGCCCTGCTTGCAATGCTGCTGCAGCAATGGGCACAAAGATATCTCAAGGTCACTCAGACACGTTACAGTCCAGAAAAGCGAGCACGAATTTGTGCGTTCTTTGCTGAAGGTGTTGACAAGTTCCTCCTCCCGTGGGTGGTCAAAACATTACCTGTGCTTCTCCACATTTCCCTGTTCCTGTTCTTCACCTGTAACGCCACTACAGGGGCGTTGTGTATGACCTGTACTAAGTCAGTCGAGTCGCAGTAACGCAAGCTCCAAGGCTTGGTTTCAGTAGAATGGTGCACAAGGATCACAAGGACGTTAGTCACTTGGATCGTAGAGGAGTGCCAAGACTTGAAGGTCTAGCAGAGGCAAGGGGATTCGTGAGACGGTAGAGGGCACGAAGGCGTTCGAGTGTAGTATTACACAAGAAGTCTAGTCTACCGTACAAGCTAGATAGGACTAGGTTTAAATAGATAACGACCTGTATGGTCGGTGCAAACAGATGGCGCCATCACCAGTCTCAGAACAAGTAAAGAGACATAAAGGGAACAAAGGGGGATCGTACTGGGAATAATGGTGAATCACGTGGGGTCGCACGTGAGTGAGAACACAACGGAAACTAGCATATGTCGAACTTTATCAGAAGGGAACGTCGATAAATAGGGTGCATGATAGGAACCGGAGAAACGTATAGTCCGCATAATCGTACAGGGCTCGTATAGTATGGGGAAAGGAATAGTGACATGTGAAAGAACAAGTCCGAAGAAAATCGTAACATTACCCCCCATTTTGGTCTGAAGACGCCTCGACTTCAGCATTCTGGGTCAACGAGGTCGTAGATGTCGGCGTTGAGGTTGTTCTCTGGCCATGGAGAAACGTCGAGTTGGCAGTAGTGGGTTTTGAGGAAAAAGAGGGGTCCTTGACGTCCACACTTGTGACACATCTCGTACTGGGGACATCGAATCTCGTCGTGATCAGCATTGGTGCGGAAGCACCGTCCGCACCACCTCCCTTGAGTTTCGGCGGCGACTGTTGGCGGTTCTGGGACGGTGAAGGAGGTAGTGGCCTCGGTGGCCACTGCTTGCCAAATGCGCTCATCTGCTTGGGAGGTGGTGATAACTTCAGCGACCATCCCTGCACGACGAAAGATACACTGGTGTAACGTTACAGTAGGAATGTTCAGCTCGGCGTGAGCAAGTCTGGTCTTTCTATGTCAATGAGCGAGGGTTCAGCCGATAGTGGCAAGGTTTAAGTGGTTAACAAGGATCTTAGAGTACAACACAATACTCAAGATGTGAGAGGAGTTCAGGGGTTCAAGAGTTTCGACGGTTCAACAGAGAGTTACCCCAAAGGAATGGGAAAACAATGTATACTGTGATGGTAAAGAAGTCGAGTCTAAGGATACAAGCTACCTAGGGCCACGACTTATATAGAAAAAGGTTTGTTTGTGCGGAACAAACAAATGGCGCAATCCGCAGCAAGCGTGAGAAGTAACACAGCAATCCGCAGCAAGCATGAGAAGAAAGTACAGCAATCCGCAGCAGGCACGGGAAAAAGAAGAAAGTGTGCACAGCTATCCGCAGTAAGTGTGAGAAGAAACAAGGATATAAAAGGCAAGTGAGACATGTCTCAGTTTTAACAAAAGTGAGACACCTGCCATAAAAGGGTGCATTTAGCCCAAGTATAGTAGTAATAAAGACTTATAAGGACAATGAGTGTCTCATTGTCTCACTTTGCACTAGGAGAGAATCTTAAGGCTCCTAGTGTGCAGCAAGTCCAAGAAAGGGAAAGCCAAGAAAGGAAAGACTTTCCCATGAACGCAAGTGTAAGTAAGAAACTAATAGTAAAGTCAAAACAAGTCCAGTCCATAACAATCAGTAAGACTGGTGTTCTTGACTTTGGCAGTGCCAGCACACTGGTCGTGGTCTGGTGGGGCAGTCGCGCATGAGATGGTGAGGGCTATTGCAGTGGTAACAGCGTCGTCGATGGGGTTTGTCGGCGAGGCGGGGGAATTCTAATGGCCCTCCCTGTCGTGGGGAGAAGGGGAGAGCATAGTGAGAGTGTCGGAGCAGGGTTGGGAGCGATAGTAAATGTACTTCGCAGTGTTAGATCCACCATCCGGTAGTGGGATCTGTAATGGGTAGAACTTCGGGGTGCCTTGTATGTTTGGAAAGAAAGGGGCGCCAGGATCGTCAGCATCTTCGGGGGGGGAGTCGGGTCGGTTGTAGTCGATAGGGGTGTGGACGCGGACTGGGGTAAAAGGTTCAAGTGGTGGTGGTGGGGTAGAAGGTGAAGAGGATGGCGGCGACGGTGCTAGTGGTTCGGGAGGGGGAGTGGATGGTTGTCTAGGAGGGGGTGTGGGAGAGTATTGTCCCTCCTCTGGCGTTGATGGGGTGAGTTCTCCAGGTTCTCGTTCTGGAGTTCAGGGTACGATGGGGATGGGGTCGATGGTCATGGTGGACTGGGGCGATGATGGTGGCGATAGTTGGGGGATGTCTAAGAGGTCGATGGTGACGATCCCTCGTTCAAGGGCGGCTTCGAGTTGGGGGTTGCTGAGGACGTGGATGAGGGTGGTGTCAGAGATTGGTGTGTCGGTCATCGTGGGGTTGGAGAATTGTTGAAACAATCGTTCTTTTGCTTTATATCGTTCGTCCAGCCCTTTTGGCGGATAGGTATCGTCTGTAATAATCCTTGATGACGTCTACAGCGTGGGTCATGTTGGTCGCGGGTTCCCATGTGTTGTCACTTGGTGGGAATCCTTTCCACTTAACTAGGTAGTGGAGTTTGCGCCCTCTTCCTCGTTCCTGGGTGTCTTCAATTCGCTCCACCTCATATTCTTCTTCTCCTTCGATAAGGTCAGGTGGGGGTCAGGTATAGTTTATGCCGTGCATCTCCGTTTCCTTGTATGGCGTGAGAAGGTTTGCATGGAATACTGGGTGGATCTTCCATGATGCCGGGAGTTCCAGTTTGTAGGAGACGTCTGATAGAACCTTAATAATCTTGAAGGGTCCATATCTTTTTAGGGCGAGTTTACTTGTGGGGTAGAAGGTATGGAGGTTTGTCCCTTCTAGCCATACTTGGTGTTACGTTTCTATCTGTACGGGCTGCTCGACGTGAAACCCTTACTGTACCGGTTGCAACTACGGCGGTAAGGTAGATTAGTTGCGGACTTAACCACGGTGATACGGTAGTGCGATAGGAGATACGGTACGATAGCTGACTGATGACCTACGCCACTAGTACGGGTACTAGTAGTATTAGGGTTCGAGTTGTTTCTGCGATACGTTGGACGCTTACCTACTGTGACTCATAGCAGTGCTTCTAAGCCTGCTCGTTTGTGTATTTAAGCCGCTTTGTGAAGACCAAGATACGCCATCTTGGTCTGCTTGAATCGTCACTTGTTTCTCTTTCCTTATTCCCTTTCTCGTCTTTCACTTCTTGTGTTTCACTACCGTTGTGACTAAGAGTATCCGACTTGCCGGTGTACCTCCGTGTATTCATCCAAGGCAAGAGCTTGGACCTTCGTGTCTTCAAGCCAGTAGGAGTCGTTATATCACTAAGTGTTACCGCCACATCCGCGCTCAGGTCGAGCTCACGTCGTGACGACGTTACATTAAGACCAAGATACCATCGTGGCCGTAACAACAAGAGACCAGTGGACGAGCTTCCGTCCTTATTCGCTCCCAAGAAGAGGAGAACGCAACATCCCCACGCGCTTTCTACAAGCTGCCAGTTGGAGGGAGAGACAGGAAGAAACCGGATATTTCGTGGAATTTAACGGACCTACCAGGTTCCGCCCAGTTGAGTTCAACTTCGACCACTTGTGCTGGGTAGAGGTTACGTGGAACCCCATAGAATCCCAGTGGGACGTCGTACGACCAGCAGGACCTAGATATCAGTGCGACATCGACGCACGAGAGCTCAACAGCCGAGCAGATTGGGGCCCTATAGACGGGCACATACGAGAACACTCTACAGGAGAAGTCGTATCGGAAAGAAGCGAAGAAGAAAGCCAGGCAGACAGCGAAGGAAGAGAACCGAATCAGACGGAAACAAGCGGAGGAGCGATACAAGAGCTCCTTATCGAACGAGCTGAGTCCGCACACATCACAGAGCCGGAACCAATTCACATCCGATCACCAGCTATCATGGTGACACTCACGCAAGCCATGGAGGAAGTCGCACTTGAAGAAGCACGCGCCATACGAACGGAAGCCAGAGAAATCCTCATGCCCATCAACCCCAAAACAGGCGTACGAATGACCGCGGACGACGCCGCAATATATCGAGCAATAGGGTCGGACAGAGGGGACCCCCCATCGGAACGATGACCTGCGTTGGAACTCCCCCCAGGAGTGGGAGGACCCGGCGATGATCCACCGCCACCATCAGGAGGAGGAATTCCGTTCGACCTACGAAGAACGGAACCGCCAAGAGGACCACCTATTGGACCGCCCGAAGGAGGTGGAGGTGGGGGAGGTGGAGGTGGAGGTGGAGGAGGCGCAGGAGGAGGGGGACACCAGAATGAGAAACTAACCGGCGAGCCCCCATCCATTTTCGACGGCGACAGACTTAAAGTCGACCAATTTCTAACACAGTGGCATGTCTACTGGGGCATGAACCTAGAAGCCCCCATCATGCGGAACGACTACAGGAGGTGCCTCCTGTTCCTATCATACATCAAAGGAGGAGCGGTCAGCGAATGGGTCCTGTCATTCCTGAACTGGCTCAATCGACAAATACAAAGAGGGATCAGCCCCTATACAAGAGGACTATGGGAGGCCGTCACCGACGGCTTCAGCCAACGATTCGAAAATACGTTGGAACGAGAACAAGCGCAAGCCATACTGAGAAAAGGCTTCAAGATGGCGGGAGAAGACGTTGATAAGTACGTCAACGATTTTGAACAACTAGCAAGGAAGGCTCACTACCATCTCAATGAACCACAAACCATTGATCTCTTCACGGCGGGGTTGCCCAAGGAACTGTTCAAAAACGCGTTCCAATTTGACGAGCCCATCACCTTCGACGACTGGAAGAGGGCCGTCCTCAAAAGACAGAAGAATTACATACACCTCAAGGCGAGGCTCAATGAATACAAGAATACCCCTCCGCCGAAGAAACAAAGTGGAAAAGCGGGGTGGGCGCTCCCACAGAACTTACCACAGACAAACCCATGGGCCATGGACACCTCAGCGGACCGTGCCAAGGTACAACTCGCGGGGTCGGAAGACATTGATTTCAACAAACTACCCCACCACAACTGGCCCGCGCCTGCACCCCTGTTCCCGCCTAGAGGAGGACCCGGCACGCAAGGAAGAGGTAGAGGGGGATCCCGACGAGACCTAAGGAACGTCTTGTGTTATAACTGTAACGCTCCGGGCCACCTCTCACGAAATTGCCCCTACCCAAGGACCCAGAGACAGTGGTCCAACCCGCCTTCCAGCAGCAGAATGACGGAGACCGCCTGGCCGCCGCAATGGCCGGGATCCCCAGGCCCGGTGTCTCAATATGAACCGTCACTACCGGGTTACGCAACACCGGCGCCCAGTGCGACGCCCGCGCCACAAATAAACGCGACAAAAACAGCAGGAGAACAAGCAAAGGAATGGCTAACGCAGGTGGCCAACAGTACGGACGAGGTGAAAGACCTCATACTTCAAGATCTGTGGGGAAAGGAGGGTTTTCAGAACACCTGAACCCGTCAGTCTGGGTGAGGGCTTTACGATGTAATTCTGTAATTGTGACAACGCGCTATCGATCTCTGCAAATTCCAGTGACTGTCCGAATGAATTACCAAACGACTGAAACAAACGCATTGGTGGACTCCGGAGCCACCGACAATTTCATCAAGCCAAACATGGCCGCCCGGGCAAAGATTCCGATACGGCCACTAGAAACACCTCGCAAAATATGGAACATAGACAATACGGAAAACAAAGCTAGGTTGATCACTCATTACGTTAACCTAGAAGTGAAAACACGAGGACAGATTAAGAAGATGACCTTCCTGGTCACCGATCTCGGCAGCGAAAACATGGTACTCGGCTATCCATGGCTAAGTGCCTTCGAGCCCACTATCAGCTGGGCCACCGCAACTATGCACCCTAGCACACATCCAGTGGTACTGGCAACCGCTGAAGAACTACTCACGACGCCCACGATCCAGGCCCTAATCACGACAGAAAAAGAAGAGATCGTTCAAGAACTAGACGAAGAAATGACCTCCGTACGAGCTACCACCTCGACGGAGCTGGCGATAACAGCAAAACAGCAGCAAACGGCAGCAGTGCTGCCGCCGGTATACGCAGAGTACAGCACGCTGTTCAACGAACAAGCCTCGCATCACTTCCCACCATCGCGACCTTGGGATCACGCGATCGACTTCAAACCATCGGCGCCAGCATCAATAGACTGCAAAATATACCCCATGACACAAAAGGAAGAGGGAGAGCTGAAAGAATTTCTCGACGAAAAGCTGAAGCAGGGGTACCTACGCCCCTCTATCTCTCCGTACGTGTCCTCCTTTTTCTTTATTAAAAAGAAGGACGGAAAACTACACCCCGTGCAGGACTATCGGGTAATCAATTCCCATACTATTTGCAATCAATACCCATTGCCCCTTATCCAAGACCTCATCCTCGACCTCAGTAACGCCCATATCTACACGAAACTCAACATTTGCTGGGGGTACAACAACATTCGCATCTGCGACGGCGATCAAGAAAAGGCGGCGTTCAAGACCAAATTTGGCCTTTTCGAACCCACGGTCATGTTCTTCGGCCTTACCAACTCTCCCGCTACCTTCCAGGCCATGATGAACCACATTTATCATGACACAATCGCAAAACACGAGCGTCTGGGCACTACGATACGTGTTTACATGGATGACATTGGCATCGCCACCCATTTTGATCATGACTTGGCCGCCCATATCACAGCTGTACGCGACGTCTTGCACGTCGCCCAGGAGCACGATCTCTACTTCAAACTCGAGAAGTGCCTGTTCCATCAACCACGGATGGATTACCTGGGGGTAATCCTTGAAAGGGGGGTGACTCGAATGGATCCAGTAAAAGTTCAAGGCATCAAGGACTGGCCGACACCGACAAAGGTCAAAGATGTTCAGTCCTTCCTAGGCTTTTGCAACTTTTACCGCCTCTTCATCCGCGGGTTCGCAACTCACGCTAAACCACTCACTAAGCTAACACGTAAAGACGAAGAATGGCGCTGGACGGAGGAGGAAGACAAGGCCTTCAACACTCTCAAACACCTTGTAACAGAAGAACCAGTGCTGGCACATCCGGTCCTCCAAGACCAATTCGAATTGGAGGTTGACGCCTCCGGATACGCGGTGGGAGCCGTACTACTGCAACGGAAATCTGACAGAAAGCGACACCCCATAGGCTATTACTCGGCCACGCTCTCCAAAGCGGAACGAAATTACGATATTTACGACTTAGAACTGCTCGCAATAGTCAAAGCCCTGCGAAACTGGAGACCGCTACTCGCAGGAGCCCCCCACAAGATCAAAATCTACTCGGACCACCTCAATCTGCAGTATTGGAAGTCGCCACAAAAGATCAGCCGACGGGTCGCAAGGGAAGTGCTCGAACTCTCCGAGTATGACTTCGAAATTCACCACATCAAGGGAAAGAACAACGGAAGGGCAGATGCCCTTTCAAGATGCCCAGATTACGACCAAGGGACTAGCGACAACAGCGAAGTTGTCGTCTTACCACCTGAGGTCTTCGTAAGAAGTCTCAATGTCGCGCGCACCTTCATTGCAAACCCAAATCTGCTCCAACTGCGCCACCAGCAAGACCAGGAGGTGATCAGAGTATGGGCCAACCCCCATCGCCTCAAGAAGATAGAAGGGGAGTGGTACAAGGACGGCAGGTTCGTGATAACCAGACCCGCATCAACATACCGCGTGCTGATACACGACCACCACGACCTACTGGTACATGGACATCCCGGAATCGCGAGGACGCAGCGAATCCTAGAGAGACACTACTGGTGGCCACGACTGCGGAAAGACGTGTATGAATACGTGCAAGGCTGCGCAGAATGCCAGAGAAACAAAGTAAACACAAGACCCATACAGGCCGCTCTGCACCCTATAGCACCGGAGTTAGACGCTACCCCCTTCCAGACTGTCGCCATGGACTTCATCACTAAACTCCCGTCGTCAAGGGGGTACGACAGTATACTGACTGTCACAGATCACGACTGCAGCAAGGCCTCGGTCTTTATTCCGTGCCGAGAAGAAATAACAGCAGAAGAAACAGCCGCCTTGTATGTCGCCCACGTATTCAAACGTTTCGGATTACCGCGCAAATGCATCAGTGACCGAGACCCCCGATTCGCATCAAAGTTCACCCGGGAGGTGTGTCGGATCCTCGGCATCCAGCAGAACATATCCACGGTGTATCATCCACGCACCGACGGACAGTCGGAGCGCACTAATCAGTGGCTGGAACAGTATCTGTGCTTCTGGGTAAATGAGAGGCAGGACAACTGGGTCGCTTATCTGCCAATCGCCGAATTCGCGCATAATAATTGGCCCCACGAACACACGAAACAATCACCATTTCAGCTCTTAATGGGGTATAATCCACACATGGATTGGACCGATAAGCCATCCCCTCTTCCTCAGGTCACGAGGCGACTAACACAACTAAAAGAAGCTAGGGAGGACGCCCAACGGCTCATGAAAAAGGCCCAGAAGGCATGGGTCCGCAACAAAGATACGCCCAAGTTCAAAACGGGGGACCTCGTGTGGTTGGAAGGCAGACATCTTCGAACCAATCAGCCCACGGCGAAACTAGTGGTGCGACGCCACGGACCCTTTCGGGTGACACAGGTGATGTCCCCCTATAATTATCGATTGGAACTTCCCACGCAGTGGAGCATCCACCCAGTGTTCCACATCGATCTTCTCACACCCTACAAACAAACTCCACTTCACGGAGAAAACTTCACAAGACCGCCGCCCGAGCTGATTGATGGAGAAGAGGAATACGAAGTCGAGGCCATTCTAGACTCCCGGAACTTCGGCAGAGGGAGGCCCCTCCAGTATCTTGTCAAATGGAAGGGGTATCCAGACTTGGAGAATCAGTGGGTCAACCAAGAGGACATTTTTGCGCCCGAAGCCCTTCGCCTGTATCAGGAAGCACAAGCACACGGGAGAACGGTTAAAATGGACGAGACAAGAACAGAGGAAAGTCATCCCATCTTCCTTCGCTCTATCATCTCCACTTCCATGCCCACGTCTCCCCTGCAACATGTCACCCAGGCAGCACTCCTCGACTCCCTCGCCAATGATGCCCGAGCACTCCTCGAAGACGACGCCGACACTGAAATTCCCAACACCCAAATCACACCATGGACACCTCTTCAACCACAAGAGGGCCCCATCACCGCGCAAGAATGGGCGCATGTCATCTCCCGATTCCCAGACCCCACACAATACCCCGATGACGAGCATGCCATCGTCCATGTCTTCAGAAATGAGGCCGGGGAGCGCGAACCCATCGCAGCCATACCCCCAAGCGACGACCTCATCGGCGTTCGCGGAGTTTTCCCAAGCAACGACGAGCGTTCAAGCTCTCCTGGAGTACGAGTTGGACGGTTGGAGGAGGGTAGCGGCGGAGTGGCAGAAGGAACAGCTCGACTCAGCCGCGGCCCGACTGAGGGAGATGCGAGAGCGACAGCAGCGATGGCGGCAGCTGAGGCTGGCCATGACGACTCAGATTACTACCCGGCGAGACACCCCTTCCTACAAACGAAACGCGACACTGATAATCCCCTCATCACGCCATGGCTCATCTACACCGACGGGTCCCCCATGTATCGAGGACGTGTGCGAGTCCCTGGTGTTGCGGAGCACTGCCCGTTCACCGCCGCCGAGGACCCCGCGCATGTCATTGCGCCTGAAGGGTTCAGGGCGAACCGACGACCCCATTACATTCGATACCCCATCACCGGGCCCGACGGAGTAGAGAGGGACGCGTTGCACGTCCAGATCATCAGAGGAGCGGACCCCATTATACTGGGGGTCATACCGGGCTCGCCTCACGTGTATGGTAAGCCCTTCTATGCAGAGCTGCACGTGTCGGCCGCTCTCTGCCCCCAGTATCCGCACGAGGATCTTGTGATCTTCGCGGCTGACAAAATCACTGACCGCGCCCTCAACTGTATTAACGACGAGTCGCTCACCGCCAAGGTCACGCGCTACCGCGCGGTGAGTTACAAACTCGACCGACTTCGCGCCCGAGTCAGCCAACTCCGGGCGATGATCGAGTGTGCGCAAGACGACAAGCGCGACTCCATCTATCAACTGGAACGCGCCATGGTGTTGGAACGGATCGCTGATGAGCAGCGCGATTGGCCACCGAGGGACTTTCGGTGAGCCTGGGGTCTCACACTTAGAAGGGAGGTGATGTTACGTTTCTATCTGTACAGGCTGCTCGACGTGAAACCCTTACTGTACCGGTTGCAACTATGGCGGTAAGGTAGATTAGTTGCGGACTTAACCACGGTGATACGGTAGTGCGATAGGAGATACGGTACGATAGCTGACTGATGACCTACACCACTAGTACGGGTACTAGTAGTATTAGGGTTCGAGTTGTTTCTGCGATACGTTGGACGCTTACCTACTGTGACTCATAGCAGCGCTTCTAAGCCTGCTCGTTTGTGTATTTAAGCCGCTTTGTGAAGACCAAGATACGCCATCTTGGTCTTCTTGAATCGTCACTTGTTTCTCTTTCCTTATTCCCTTTCTCGTCTTTCACTTCTTGTGTTTCACTACCGTTGTGACTAAGAGTATCCGACTTGCCGGTGTACCTCCGTGTATTCATCCAAGGCAAGAGCTTGGACCTTCGTGTCTTCAAGCCAGTAGGAGTTGTTATATCGCTAAGTGTTACCGCCACATCCGTGCTCACGTCGAGCTCACGTCGTGACGACGTTACACTTGGTCCCCTTGTTGATAAGGTGTGAACCCTGTTTTTCCTCGTTGCGCCATGAGGCGTTGTGTGTGGTTAATGCTGTCCTGAGTGTGTTGTCGAAGTACTAGTAGGTCTTCCAGCCGTTGATCCACCGCTGGGCTATTTGACGGTTTGGAGATCCACGTTGTCCGTGGCTCCCATCCCATAATGAGTGAGAATGGGGAGTGTTTGGTCGTGGCATTCCTCCAGGAGTTGTGTGCGAATTGCGCCATGGGTAGCAGTTCTGCCCAGTTGTCTTGTCGTAGGTTACACCAATGTCGCAGGTACTGCTCTAGCCATTGATTAGTATGTTCTGATTGTCCATCTGTTTGGGGGTGATACGCAGATGAGACATTTTGCTGTATCCCCAGGGTTTTGCATAGTTGCCTCATGAAGGTGGATGCAAATCTGGGGTCTCGGTCGGATATAATTCTTTGGGGTAGTCCGTAATGGGGATATATGTGTTGGAGATAGAGTTTGGCCACTTCTTCCAATGTTATGGTTTCATTACAGGGGATGAATATTGCTGCCTTTGAGCAGTCGTGATCGGTAATAGTGAGGATAGAGTCGAATCCGTTTGATTTCAGGAGTTTGACTATGAAGTCCATTGCTACCACCTCGAAGGGTTCGGCCGATGGGTCCGTGGTGATGGGGAGTAGATGTGGCTTTTGTTGGTGGGAATTGATTTTGTTACTTTGGCATGTGGCACACCCTTTGACGTACGCTTCCACATCTTTTCGCATGTTTGGCCACCAGAAGTCACGTTGTACTAGTTCTAGGGTATTTGCGATTCCTGGATGTCCTGCACTTGGGGTATCATGGAAAAAGGTGATTACCCCCCGCTTAAGATTGTTGTTTCCCACAACAATGAGGGCGTCGCCTTTCCACCATAGGCCATCGTGTTTTTTTAAGTTGTGGGGTTCAACCCATGGGAGTACCGTAGATTCCTCCATGTTTTGGGTAATCTGAGTCCATATGTCCATGTCGTGCATGGACATTTGGGTGACTCTCAGGAATATCTCTTCTGGTAGAACCGTAATGTGGTCGTTATCTGTTGTTCTGTCATCGTAATCAGGGCATCTCGATAAGGAGTCTGCTTGGGTATTTTTAGTTCCGGGGATGTGTTTGAGTATGAAGTTGTACTCGGAGAGTTCCTGGAACTCTCGCGCCACCCGTCGACTGATTTTTCTTGGTTCCTTCCAATATTGAAGGTTGGCGTGGTCCGTGTGAATGGTTGTCAGATGAGGGGAACCAATGAGATACGTGCGCCATGTTCGTAGGGCTTTAACAATGGCCAGCAATTCTCTGTCATAAATGTCGTAGTTATGCTCCGCTTCAGTTAATGATTCCGAATAGAACGCCACTGGGTGTAACTTTTGGTCTTCTCCCTTTTGGTTTAGTACCGCTCCTAGAGCATAGCTTGAGGCGTCCACTTCGATTTCAAAGGGTTGGTCCAGTTTCGGGAATAGGAGTACCGGTTTGGAGCTGATTAGCTCTTTGATGGTCTCGAACACTTTTTGTCTAGCATCCGTCCATTCCCATGGGGTGTCTTTCTTAGTAAGGTCGTGGAGTGGCCTTGCTATTGTGGAGAATCCCCTTATGAAACGTCGGTAGAAGTTGCAGAAGCCTAGGAAGGCTCGTACTTCCTTTAGGGATTTTGGTGCCTTCCAGTCCCGTACGCCCTGTACTTTTACTGGGTCCATTCGTAGTTTGCCGTGTCCAATGATCAGGCCCAAGTACTCCACCTCGTAGACCTCGAATACGCATTTTTCTGGTTTAATGTATAGGTCGTGTTCGTCGCATAGGTTTATGACACGGTGTACGACTCGCCGATGGTGGGTTCGGTCATCTGCCGTTGCAATTAGGATGTCGTCCATATAGACGATGACTTCTCCAGTCAGTACTAGTTCCTGGAATATGGTGTCCATCATGGTTTGGAAGGTGCTGGGGGAATTGGTAAGGCCGAAGAACATAACCCGAGGTTCAAATAGTCCTTGATTGGTTTTGAATGCTGCCTTCCACTCGTTGCCTGGTTTAATCCGGACATTGTTGTATCCCCATCGGATATCAAGCTTAGAGTAGAGTCGTGCTTCTTGAATTTGATCGATAAGTTTGGGGATTAAGGGGAGTGGGTAGTGGTTCTTCACGGTGAGTTCATTGAGGCGACGATAGTCCTGTACCAGTCGTAGTTTCCCGTCCTTCTTCTTGATGAAAAAGAAGGGCGAAGTGTAGGGGGATTTCGAAGGCTGGATGTACTTTTTGTCCAGGTGTTCGGTTATGAATTCGGACAACTTTTCGGTTTCGGGAATTGTGAGTGGGTATACTTTGCAGTCCATGGTTTCAGGGGCATTTGGAATAAGATCGATGGCGTGGTCCCATGTTTGTGATGGGGGAAAGCGTTGGGAGGCTTCTTCGCTGAAAACTTTGCTGTGTCTGCAGTATTCTTCTGGAACAAGTTCCTCGAAAGTCTTCTGTGGCTTTTTGGCCGCCTCCTGCTGCGCAAGTTCTGACGCTGTCGTTGTTTTTCGTATTCTGATGTAGGGGTTCTTTTCTCCCTCCAGCTGTTCCCAGGCCCATTCGTCAAGTTGGTACGTCTCCAACGCCTTGATAGTGGCTTCTGTAGGCATGGCTTCGTCTGACAAATTAAGGCTGGTAATTACCACTGGTTGGAATTCTTCGTCGAGCGTGGCATCTCGCCAATGAAACTTTGGTTTGAAAGCTGTGAACCAGGGGTATCCTAAGACAACTTTGTCGTTTCCAAGGTCGGTGATGAGGAATCGGAGGTTTTGAGTCATCCCTCCTGTCTTGACGGTTAGGTTGGTGAAGGAGGTAATCTCTCCTCCCTGGTTATGGGTTCCATCCACGTTCCATATTTTGATGGGTCGTTCCGTGGCTAGCCAGGTGATCTTCAATCTTTTCAAGAGGTTTACGCTTATAAAATTGTCGGTCGCTCCAGAATCTATGAGGACGTTTCGTTCGGCCGTCACATGTGCGGATTTGAAAAGTACTGGAATTCGCATAGATCGAAATCTGCTATTGTACACGCTAAGTTTTAATGCTCTAGCCCAGGCCGCCGGGTTCAAGCATTCAGAAAATCCTTTTTCTGGCCAAATAGTTTGTCCACCATCAATTCTCGTACTTCTGGGGTTTGAGCGAATAATGCTGCTACTTGAGCATCCGCTTGTTCCTCATTGGAAAGGGGGCGTGATGCGGTCATGGAGATAGTGGCGGTTGTAGGGGCACTGGTCGTGGGAGTCGTAGTTTCGGTTGCTTTAATGGTGGTGGACTTTTGTGGACAATTACAAGAAATGTGCCCTTGGCCTTGGCAGCGGAAGCATCTTCCTTCCTTCTGTAATTGCAGTTTTTTGGTGTCTGTTAGGGCGGCTCTTGCTCTTGTGCGACTGACATCCATCGCATTGGGGTCTCGGTTCTTGTTTAGTGCCGATAACCATTGATCATGGGATGCTCCCCCTTGTTTGTTGTTTCCTCCTTTCGTGAGTTTGTCTTTTAAGAGGAGGTATTCAGCTTGTTGTAGTGTTACAGCTGCTTTCCAGTCGTCCCATGTGATTGGATGATGGAATTTGATTGCGTTTACAACAAGGGCGTTGGGGAGTCCCTTCTGGAAAATTTCCAGTGTGGTGGCTTCGTCTTTATTGTATCCCGCCTTGTTAGCAAGGTTTGAGAACTTGGCAATGTATGTGTCGATATCTTCCTTCTCCATTCTAAGATTTTGGATGGAGTGTCGGGCTTTCTGTTGTTGTGTGGTATCGGTGTAGGCTTGAATGAATCGTGCTTCGATGGTGTCCCAGAGGTTTTCTTCGTTTAGGGCCACCCCTGCTACTAGTTGGGCGACAAGCCACTGGATCTGTTCTTCGACCCAGTCATCTACAAGGGGACCTCAGATATAGGAAAGGAGGGTCATTGCGCGGGAATATGGGACCACCAGCTGTTGTACGGTGGGGTTCATTCCTCGGTAGAGGGAGAAGGCGTTGAGAAACACCTGACTTGATTCCCAATCTCCTGTAAACTCTGGTGGGGTGTTTCCTCCCAGCCTTCCATTAAGGAGACCTGGGGCTGCGCCTCCTCCTCCTGCAGCTGCGCCTCCACCTCCAGGCGCACCGCCTCCGCCTCCAGGTGCACCGCCTCCACCTCCAGGCGCACCGCCTCCGCCTCCAGGCACACTGCCTCCATGATGGCTTCCTGGGCCTCCTGAAGGGCCGCTTCTGCCTGCCGGTGCACTTCCTCCCATAGGATGTCCTCCACTACTTGGAGCAGCCACAGAGGAGGGCGCTCCTCCACTGGGTTGGCCACCTCCTGATTGGGTGAGGGTGGTTGCGAGTTGAGTTTGGGTGGTGGACATGTCGGCATATGATGCGAAATCGACTGTTCTGGTGATAGTGGGTGTGAGGGTAGGATCTGGGTTTTCGCTGTCTGAATCGGGTTCTGCAACGTCGGAATCGATGTCAAGGCCTTGTACTCGGGCTTTTCCTGGTCCAAGTCCAAAAGATGCTGGTACCAGTTTGATCGAATACCAAGAGTTCTTTTTGTCTGAGTAAGCAATGTAGGCACAGACGTGTTGGTCTTCAATGTATTCAATGGGTTCGTAGGTATTTTTGTCGGGGTCGAAGACATAGTAGCCTGTGTCGTGAGGAGTGTTCCTCCAAACAGCCGTTCCTTTGATTGAGGATCGGAGGTCGTCGTCCGTGTGTCGTTCCAGGTATTCCTGGACAAACTTGGTTCTGCTTCGGCTAGTGAGAGCCACGGTGTGAGAGACTAGACTTAATGTAATGCCACTACAGGGGCGTTGTGTACGACCTGTACCAAGTCAGTCGAGTCACGGTAACACAAGCTCCAAGGCTTGGTTTCAGTAGAATGGTGCACAAGGATCACAAGGACGTTAGTCACTTGGATCATAGAGGAGTGCCAAGACTCGAAGGTCTAGCAGAGGCAAGGGGATTCGTGAGACGGTAGAGGGCACGAAGGCGTTCGAGTGTAGTATTACACAAGAAGTCTAGTCTACCGTACAAGCTAGATAGGACTAGGTTTAAATAGATAACGACCTGTATGGTCGGTGCAAACAGATGGCGCCATCGCCAGTCTCAGAACAAGTAAAGAGACATAAAGGGAACAAAGGGGGATCGTACTGGGAATAATGGTGAATCACGCGGGGTCGCGCGTGAGTGAGAACACAACGGAAACTAGCACATGTCAAACTTTATCGGAAGGGAACGTCGATAAATAGGGCGCATGATAGGAACCAGAGAAACGTATAGTCCGCATAATCGTACAGGGCTCGTATAGTATGGGGAAAGGAATAGTGACATGTGAAAGAACGAGTCCGAAGAAAATCGTAACATCACCGGCCTGGTTGTATTCTTATCCAATGTTTATATCACGACTTTCAAGTTGGTGTTGGTGTGACCAACCCTAATTTCTACAAGGCTTATCTCCAGTGCAGAAAAGAAATAGCCCAAGTATGTGATGTCTTCTTTACCCAGATCCTTTTATCTAATGGCCTTATAGCCCAGCACATGTAATACCTACAGAGCCATTGAACAGGCAAATTCTAGTAGGACACACCTTGATGTCACAGGGATTGGTGCAACTACCTGCTGCCATGGGTTCTTTGTTCCAACATCTGTGGTGGATTTCCAGAAAGGAGAGAGGTATGAATGTTCTCTTGGAATCCCTATATCTGGATGTGATGTACCATTTTCCATAGGCAAATCAATATGAACTACAGCATATGCAAAGCACTCTCATACAATATGAAGGACATCCCTGTTGTTACGCCACTACAGGGGCATAAGGTATGACCTGTACCAAGTCAGTCAAGTCATGGTAGTGCAAGCTCTAAGGCTCGGCTTCAGTAGAATGATGCACAAGGATCACAAGGACAGTAGTCACTTGGATCATAGAGGAAGGCTAAGACTCGAAGGTCTAGCAGAGGCTGGGGGTTCTTGAGACGAGGGAAGGCACGAAGGCATCCGTCTTAGATGTGATGAACAGACACATAAGAACTATACTCACAGTGGACTGATAGTACTGTGGTGAGATATAGAGGGTGACTGGAAGCAGCACAGGGGTGTCAAGCAGAGTGAAGCAAAGTGGAAGTCTGGCACACAACAGAGTGAGAACTGATGTTAGTATTACAGGAGAGGGACTTTACCTGGCACACAACAGAGTGAGAACTGATGTGGTCCAGGGCGTACAGAGTACTCTACTTATACTATACAGAGGTGTGACACTAGTACAAGGACAGTAACATAGAGTCATGGAATACAAGGAGCGTTGTTCTACATACAGGACAAAAGGAATGTACCAAAGGAGAACAAGGCGACCAGAACAAAGAAAGTCTAGACAAGTATGATATCATAGTGACATCTCAATAAAGATAACGCCATAAAGAGAACAAAGGAAGGAGTACAATGAAATGTCCATGATGTCATTGTACATGATGTCATAGATAAGCTAAGAAGTCCGAGATTGTACAGATCATATAATCTAATCTACAGGTCCAATATATCTTATCTAAAGCAGTCCATATCTGCAAGTCCTTTAGAGCCGCTAAGTGCGCGCGGGCCACTTATCAACAAGATGAGTGTAGTATTACACAAGAAGTCTAGTCTACTGTACAAGCTAGGTATGACTAGGGTTAAATAGAGATCGTGCTGTATGGTTGTTACAAATAGATGGCGCCATCGCCAGGTCAAGGAATAAAGGGATAGGCATAACAGGAACAAGGCATGGATACATTGGGAACAATGGTGAATCACACGGGATCGTGCGTGAATGGGAACAAGTCGGAAACTAGCACATGTCGAACTTTATCGGAAGGGAGCATCAATAAGTAGGGCACGTGATAGGAACCGAGTAATCGTAAAGTCCGCGTAATCGTACAGGGCTCGTATAGTGTGGGGAAGAGAATAGTAATATGCGAAGGAATGAGTCCGAAGAAATCGTAACACCTATGGCTCTTGTCATGTATGACATCATGTGCCAATATAGAGTCCACTTTCAGAAGAGGGTCAAATGCAGTCCAGAACTCTCACTACCAAGCTCACTGACACTTCAGATGGGAATTGGACTGTTCCATATCCATGGGCACCAGAATTCTTGCTTGCCAAGGTTTTCTCCCAGCTACATTCCAGGAGCAAAGCAGGTTGATGGAGAAATAATTGAGACCTTGTGGGCACCCCTGAATAATATCTCTTGCAGCATCCGAGGGATGTCCTTGGACCATAGGCAGGAGGTATTGGATTCCCACATCAATTACTCCAACTGGAAGAAGCTGGTTAGGATTGGTATGTATTATCCATCCGGACTATCCCATATGTTAATACAACACTGATAACACTTGTATGTGAAAGTCCCATCACTACTAAAGCAGTGGAAACAACTGGACTCTGGCTTAGATGCCAGTGCAAAGGCATATAAGGCACTCAATCAACACTTCAAGCATAAATCTGAACAATGGCTGAAGGGTGATGAGGGTGCTTAACAGGAGAGACAAAAAACCCCATCTTCCATGGATATCTATGACACTGTGAAGGAAAAGGGTGTGTGGTCTGAATCCAAAATTATCCACCCATAATTGATGAATGTCTTCAGCCCCATCCTGGGCTACTATCCAGCAACAGCTTACTAAGGAAGAGAGCAGGGATCATTCCATCCAGGGTAAGACATCTTGGATTTCATGTGGCCTTAAGATACAAGAATTACAGTATGTCCACAAGGATCCTTCCTAATTCATTAAATAATGACCTACCCAGACTTGTAATCTGCTATCAGCTCTGGAGTCAAGGATCAAAGCTCACTATAGAAGATTCACAAGTCCTTGAGAATAAGTGCAATCACATACAGAAGCTTATTGATATGTTTGAGCACCAGGCAGACACCTTCCTACACCATCATCAGAATACAGATGATGTTCCAGTATGGTCTATGGGGGACTATGCTGAATATGACAATGTGGATAACATAGATGGCTCCAGACATCCTGGCCTTGGACCTTCTGGCCATTACCATGGAGCCTCAACCTCTGATGGCCTGGGAATGGAAAGTTCCAATGTTGAGGACATTTCCTGTTGAGATGCGACTGTTAAAGTCACATGTCTCGTGGGATCTGATTGAGTCAGCCCACATACTATATATGGTATCTGTCCCTTATGGACTTATGGACACTCCGGACTCATATGGACCACTTTTGTTTATCTTTATTGTTAGAACCATATATGGTTCTTATTGTTCTTTCTATTGTTAAGATACCTGTTACGTTTCGATTCATACCCTTACTGTACCGGTTGCAACTACGGCGGTAAGGTATATTAGTTGTGGACTTACTTACGATAGTGCGGTGATACGGTAGCACGATAGGAGATACGGTGCTGATAGCTGACTGAGGGTGGACGCCACCAATACTAGTACTAGTAGTACTAGGGTTTGAGATACTTACGCGATACGTTGGACGCTACTTACTGTGACTCATAGCAGCGCTTCTAAGCCTGCTCGTCTGTGTATTTAAACTGTCTTGTGAAGACCAAGATACGCCATCTTGGTCTTCTTGAATTGTCACTTGTGTTTCTTTCTCTCTCTCTCTTTCTCGCTCTCTCCTTCAAAGAGTTCGCCTTCGATCGCAACGACTTCGTTTGAGTGCACCTTCGAGTGTTCACCATTGTTTACACTTGGACCTTCGCGTCTTCAGAGAATCCGCTGAGTTGTTACCGCCTTCATAGAGCTCAAGTCGAGCTGACGTCGTGACGGCGTAACAATACCGGTATTGTCTGCTTTAGGCAGCTATTGTTCTCTGCCATCCAATGGCATTTCTCCCTCTGGCGCACAGACCACCTGTATTGTGTTTGGGTCACCAGTGCACACAGACCATTATTATCTAAGCGTCCTGTATATAAGGACTGCTGTTTTCACCTCTACACTTCAGAGTTCCTTCTACCTCTGAAGTGTAAGTTCCCTTTCTACCTTACTCTCTTCACCTTTTACTCATAAGACGTTCTATAGAACTTGTCTGTCTCTAGGTGTGTAGTAATGGTATCAGAGTTCCTTCTACCTCTGAAGTAACTTGTCTGTCTCTAGCTGTTCCAGCTTATTCCTTGCTTGTTAGTTCTGCGCTTCAACATTTCCCTCCTTCCATCATCCCTTGGATGGGAGTGGTGTTCAAGCCATGGTATCAAGTCTCTTGCAATGAAGGAAGCTATGCTCAGGCAAATGATTCCATCCACAGGATCCGCCTTGCATTAGGGTTCAAGTCTGCACTCTTCCAAACACAAGTGTGGGATGCCCGTACACAAAAGACAAAGACCTGTGCATGGACTGCAGTTCATGGTGTTGATACCACAGTCCATAAGCATGCCTGGAACTATTGCATGGCATGGGATGCATACCTCAAGGTCCAGAAAGAATCTGGAGACTTTCCAGAATTACCACCCCTCCACCCCACAGATCTTTGCATCAGCACAACTATCCTTGGAGCAGCACAGGTGGGACAACGCAATAAACAGCTTCTATGGATATGGAGCTTTGGGGTCTCTGAAAGGCATGATGGAACTTGGATGGTTGAGTGTAGGCCAACATCCATTGCCATATGATGAATGCTTACAGATATTTCAGTTAACCGAGTCCATTGGCTTTGTGCAAAAGCTCAGTTTGAGAGGTGGAAGGAAGAACAACACAGTATTCATAATGAAGCCATATGGATTCTGGCTTACTTTCATTCCAAGGTGGAGCATTGGAAGACTAGGATGGATATGGCAGCACAGGTGCTGCTTCCTGGCTATGAAGCATATGCATCTTGCCAAGCACATGCATGGGAGGAACTATCTAGGAGTTCTGTAAAGGCACTAATCTCAATCACCTCTTCTCCATTAAAACATTTAGAGACTATGTAAAGGTGTATCCTGGTTCTGATCTATTCCCATAAACTGTAAATCAATGATATCACTCCACTTATTTCATGTATCACAATGGAAGGCAATCTCTACATTACAGGAATTACAAGGGAAGTGATGCTTCCATCATAGATAACTCATAGAAGTTGGTTATTATGTTATTTCTTGGATTTCGGAAAGCTACTGAAGGTGATTTTGGTAAGTTAAATGGAAAGCTAAGACTTCCACTCCTGGAAGTGACACAAGTTTTGATTTCTCCATTTCTGGAAATAATATGTGTTAGGATTTCTGTTCAGGAAACACATGTATTGATTTCTGCATTTCGGGAAAATGACACAGGTGTTAATTCTTCTGTTTGGAAAATGATAGGGTTTTGATTCCCCATTTTTGGAAATGATTTGGGTTTTGATTTCCTGTTTCCAGAAATGATACAGGTTTTGATTTACCTGTTTCAGGAAATGATTTGGGTTTTGATTCTCCCAAAATGGGAGAATGACATGGGTCCATCTCAGGAAATAACACAGGTGTTAAATCTTATGTTTTGAGAATGGGTTTTGGTACTCCCATTTCAGGAAATAACATGGGTCATAATTCCTCCATTTCAGGAAATAAATGGGTGTTTATTCATCTGTTTCAGGAAATGACCTGGAAATCTGATTCTTCCATTATGAAAGGAAACATTGCTACTTCCTTTAGCAATTCCTACTTTGGAACCAACATCAGGTGGCCCATGAATTCCAGAAGAATTTTGTGCGTCAGCTGACGTCAGTTGACCCATAAGTTATGAGGGATTCTTCCCATCAGATGGCCCATGAATGATGAAAGTCATGGCAGATCATTATGTGACTTGTTCTAATCAATATACTGTCAGAACTATGATGGAAAGACTTTTCTAATATCATCTTCAAGCTCTTCATGCTTGGAGAATAAATCTATGGCTTTCTTCCACCTTGCTTCTATTCCATTCTTTATCCTCTTCAAAAGCTGTGAATCCTTCTTCCTGAGTTCCTTCTCAGTTTTACCCCATATGCATTTCACCTAAAGAGACTGTTGAGACGAGACTGTTAAAGTCACATGTCTCGTGGGATCTGATTGAGTCAGCCCACAGACTATATACGGTATCTGTCCCTTATGGACTTATGGACACTCCGGACTCATACGGACCGCTTTTGTTTATCTTTATTGTTAGATCCATATATGGCTCTTATTGTTCTTTCTATTGTTAAGATACCGGTATTGTCTGCTTTAGGCAGCTATTGTTCTCAGCCATCCAATGGCATTTCTCCCTCTGGCGCACAGACCACCTGTATTGTGTTTGGGTCACCAGTGCGCACAGACCATTGTTAGCTAAGCGTCCTGTATATAAGGACTGCTGTTTTCACCTCTACACTTCAGAGTTCCCTTCACCTCTGAAGTGTAAGTCCTATCTCTTTACTTCTCTTTTACCTTTGCTCATAGACGTTCCTTTATAGTAACTTGTCTACTAGGTATGCAGTTGTAATAGAGTTCCCTTCACCTCTGAAGTTAACTTGTCTACTAGCTGTTCAAAGTTTATCCTTTGCTTGTTAGTTCTGCGCTTCAACAGGTTATGGGCCCTGACGCCTAATAACTAACTTGCTTTATCAGATCTACTTGTGTCATCTTGCTCTCTCAGCCGACCACACCTTTTGTCGTCACCACACTTTCAGTGAGCATCCTCTATCCTCTTTCGACACACCCTTCTTTCTTGTCCACCATGACCTTGGTCATGTGCCATTTTGGCTAGCCTCCTAAGGAGGTTCTCATGAGAGGTTCTATATAACCTCAAATTCCTCTGTGCGCACTACTATATCTTCTATACCCAGTCTTCGTCCGGAAGTGCTTTCATAGGCCAATAGGGGAAGACCCTTGCGGCTATAGGCCTCTCTAATGGTTGGGTGATACTCGGTTAATACCTGGGTCACTTTAAGGGGTGTGAAGGCCTGGTTAATAGTCAAACCCAGAAGTCCTTCCCTCTGATACAACTAGGAGATGCTACTTAGTACTATACATAGTAACTATGACTAGACCTCTGCTAGGAGAAGTATTCGCTCCCTTTGTGCAGGATTCGCTGCATAGCATGTATCACTAGTCTAGTTACTTAGTACCAAGACCCTTAATGGTCTGTTCTAGAGACTCCACAGACGGAAGATTCAGTTGTTATGGGAGTTGATCCCTATCACTGTCTCTTGAACTCGCTGTTGGCTCCTCTCTAGGGTACTACCCTTTACTATAGATCCTTAGTAGCCCCAGCATCAAGGCTGTAAGGCTGAGGGATACAGAGACCTAGTAGTCCTTCGCCGGACCAAAAGCTCCTATTCCGTCGAAGCCAACAAAGCTGTTGCATGACTATTACCCATAGTAACATTTGGGCTTTGTGGGTCTTAGTATAAGGCAGCCATCAGTACAATGATTCCACTATATAACTATACCAAGTCGCACATACTTGAGGCATGACACCACAAGTGTTATGGAGTATAGCGCTCCTATGGCTGGACCATTACTTTCTCTACCAAGATCTGAGCTGGTTCTGACTGCTCCTCGGAACCAGATTCACAAACATCTCAAATGTCTTTCCACCTTGTCTTCCCGCCGTCCGTCACCCTCGCCAAGTTGGATGGCACCAACTGGCAGACTTGGTCTGCCACCTTTACCTCCCTCATGTTGATGAACGGGTGCAGCAGGCACCTCACACACGGTGCTCCTGCCTCTGTGCCCCAACATCCCCCTCTTGCAGCAGGTGCTGTAGGGCCCACTGGTCCTACAGATGAGGGACTCGCCATCCTTGCCCTTTGGGCAAAACAAGAAGAGGTCATTACTGGCCTCCTATTTTTATCAGTGACAACGGAGGTCCTATCTGGTATTCACTCCTCCCACATCTTCCCAACTGTCCATGACAAGTTCGTGGAGTTGGAGAACCTCTATGGTCAGGTTGGCTCTATGGCCACCTTTAATATCTGGGTGGGCTTGGCAAACACCAAGCTCCAGGAAGGTAGCCCCTTCTTACCTCAGCTCCAAAAAATGCTGGACCTAAGGAACACCCTGGTGGAACAAGGGATGCCTGTCTCGGACATGCAAATGTCCTTCATTCTTCTAGACGCGCTTCCCCCATCTTACAGCACCATAGCTGGCACCATCCTGGCCTCTGGCTTCCCCTCTAACCTCCAACCTCAGGACCTCATCAACAGGTTCATCAATGAGGAATCTCGTCTTGCCGGTCCCGTGGCGTCCTACAACAAGGTCGCCCCCGTTAAAAAATCTTCGGCCCCTCACGCTCATGAGGCGCGGCCATCGGGCAGCTCTGTGTCTTCGGACATAATCTGCCATTACTGCAAAAAGCCTGGCCATAAAAAGCCAGAATGTTACAAACTCAAACGGGACCAGGAGAATGCTAAAAAGGGGAAGGCAGGACAGCGGGCAAAAGCCGCCCAGAATACCGCAGTAGAGGTGCCGGACTCACTTCCGGCAAACAGGTTAAATAGCATACCTGTACCAAAGAGCAGACTATTTACTATAGTCAATGGCTCTGGCAAAATAGAGGAGGTACATGAAGTACCTCAGGTTTCCCTTTACACAATGGGTACACACAGTACCCAGATTGCATCAAAATGGATGATGGACAGTGGGGCGTCAGCACACTTTACCCCTCACATAGAAGACTACGACACCTACACCCCTCACAAAGGTGTTGAAGTACTTCTAGGAGATAACTCCTTGCTAAGGAGTGTTGGTACTGGAACGGTAACAATCCATACCAACTTTGGGTATGACTTAAAAATCTCCAATGTGCTGCACCTACCTAATACGCATTCGCGTATACTGTCCACCCCTGCCCTAACAGCTAAGGGGGCCATAGTAAGTTTTGATGCCACTACCTTTGCTATAAGGTATGATGGGAAAACCATTGCGGAAGGACACAAGGCTTCAGGCCTATACTGGCTTGATGGGCACCATAAAGTAAATGCCCAAGCAACTGCATCTGCTAGCCTTGATGTCTGGCATCAGCGCATGGGACATATGTCCAAAGAAGCGCTCCAAAGATATGCTCCAAAGTCCGTAAAAGGACTTAACATAGATGAATCCCCTGAGGAAGAAGGTCCCTGTCATGGGTGTGAACTTGGCAAGTCCACCCGCAAACCTTTTCCTCCCTCCCAGAAGCGTGCACAAGAATCCCTTGAACTTGTGCACAGTGACCTTGTTGGCCCACTACAGAGTAACTCTATCCAGGGCAACAAGTACTTTGCCACCTTCATAGATGACTTCTCAAAAGCTGCAGTTGTCATCCCTATGAAGTCCAAAGACGAGTTTACGGGTGCCTTTCTACACTACAAGGCATGGGCTGAAAAACAACAAAATAAGCCCATTAAAACCCTACACTCAGATCGTGGTGGCGAGTACGTCAACAATGTCCTTAAAAACATTCTTCTGGAGGAAGGGATTGAGCATATGCTTACAATGCCGTATTCTCCACAACAGAACGGGAGAGCCGAGCGGTTTAACCGCACTATCATGGAAAAAGGCACCAGCATGCTCCATCATGCAGGCCTTAGCCTTGGCTTTTGGGAACAAGCAGTTCAAACTGCAGTGCACATCTATAATCGCACTCCCACCCGTTCTAATGAGTGGAAAACTCCGCTGGAGCTCTGGGATGGTACAATCCCAGATGTCTCTTACTTTAGAGTATTTGGCTGCAAAGCCTACTATCATGTACCAGAACACAACCGGCGCAAATTAGACCCTAAATCAAAGGAAGCCGTGTTTGTGGGCTATGAACCCAATTCAAAGGGTTACAAACTCTGGGATAGACATAGCCGGTGCTTCGTCTCTTCACGAGATGTTACATTTGACGAAGCTACCTTCCCATCCCTGAGTGACCTGACTAGTCACTCCAACCAACCAATCACTTCTCCCGTGTCCGGCGAACCTGCTAAAGGGGCTGCTGTTGCCGGTGAGATATTCTTTGTAGTGCCTAGTCAGCCTACGCCAGCTGTTGCCCCTGCGGCACCTCAGACACCAGTCTTTGTCTTACCACCTGTCCAGGTGCCCGCAGTACCAATACAACAGCCTAGCACACCCCCCAACACTTCTCCAAACCCCGCAGACCAGACAATATACCACACTCCTCCATCCCAAGCACCTGCTCCTACCACCCCAAGGCGCCCTCGCACTCGCTCGCAAGGGAGACCGCCTGTAGTAACTGCCCCAATACCTGCCCCTAATTTCAACAGGGACATTTCTCCTCCTAGGGAAACACCTAGATCTCCGAGGAACAGGCAAGTTACTTCTCCTCCTCGCCCAAGGCGTGGGACAAGGGTACGATTCACGAATCCTCGCTACTACACAGAGGAGAACGATGAATTCGTGCCTGGAAGCAGTAGACTGGGTATGATGGACCTGCTAAACGCTGCTGAGGTTCCTGGCTATAAGGACCCGCAGACCTTTAAGCAGGCTATGGAGTCTGAACAAGCTGTCGATTGGCTTGAAGCGTGCCAGTATGAACTGGACGCTCTCGACAAGCTTGATGTCTGGCGGCTTGAACCCCTTCCTGAAGGAAGGAAGGTGGTTAAGTGCAAATGGGTGTTTAAAAAGAAAGCGGATGGACGCTTTCGTGCTAGGCTAGTGGCAAAAGGGTTCACCCAACTAGAGGGGGTGGACTTTGACGAAACATTCTCCCCAGTTGCCCGCTTCGAGTCCCTGCGACTCCTTCTTGCGTTGGCTACGCTTGAAGACTGGCATATTCACCAGATGGATGTCAAGTCGGCATTCCTTCATGGGGAACTAGAGGAAGAAATCTACATGGAGCAACCAGTCGGTTTCGTCACAGCTGGCTCCGAGCACCTTGTGTGCCGGCTACAGAAGGCCCTCTATGGCCTGAAACAAGCTTCCCGCACATGGAATGTGCAGTTCCATGGGGTCTTAGTTGACCTAGGCTTCACGCGGACGTACTCTGATGCAGGAGTATACGTGTATCATCTTCAAGAGGGGGGTGATACACTTTTCGTGATCTTATATGTAGATGACATCACTATACTCGGAAGTTCCTTATCAAAGATCAATGATCTGAAGGCTTCTCTATCTAGTCGATATGAGATGACTGATCTGGGAGAAATCCAGTCCTATCTCGGTGTTAACATCACCAGAGATCGTGCTAATCGCACTATGGAGATCAACCAGTCAGACTACATCCGCGATGTGGTGGAACGCTTTGGAATGTCTGATTCCAATCCAGTATATACCCCTCTTCCCTCTGGCACCGAGGCACACTTGATCAAGTACACAGATCAGGCCTCTACTTCTGAGATTAAGAAGTATCAACAGATAATTGGGTCTCTGCTATATGCGCAGATTGGAAGCAGACCTGATATTTCCTTCGCTGTTGCGCGCCTTAGCCAATTTGCTTCCAACCCCTCACCTCAGCATTTACGCCTAGCCAAGTATGTCCTAGCCTATCTAAATAGCACAAAGAACTACTCGTTACGCTATGCTGGAGGGAATGGCAACGGTGGTGAAGGCCTTCATGGCTATTGCGACGCTTCCTGGGGAGATCAGGAAGAAAAGCACTCCACCTCTGGTTTTGTCTACCTGCTTGCAAATGGAGCCATTTCTTGGTGTACCAGAAAGCAAAAGACAATTGCGCAGTCGACCACTGAGGCAGAATACATGAGCCTCTCAGATGCCTCTAATCAGGCTCAGTGGTACGCCACTTTCCTTGGAGAATTGGGGTATGAGGTATCCTCCCCCATTCCTCTGCACTGTGACAATAAGGGCGCTGTGGACTTAGCTCTCAACCCAGTCACTGGGAGACGTTCCAAACACATCCTGATCAAGCACCATGTAGTCAGGGAATACGTAGAAAACAAGGTCATACACCTGATACGTACACCCACAGGGGAAATGGTTGCAGATGGACTCACTAAGTCACTGCCCAGAGAACCCTTTGAAAAAATGGTTGCTGATCTAGGAATAGTGTAAGATGGGTTCTAGGACGTCGAACTGTTGTGTATACTTGCAACAGACTCCCTAGTTTAATAGCTAAGAAAAAACCCTTCTTAGAGAACTGAAGAAGTTGGACCTGTTCCATCTTATCTCCCAGCTCATGGCTCTTCAAAAAGTAGTTCTTCAGAACTACATTATCCTCATAGAGCAGTGTATGAAGACCTCCAAAAAGATTGTCCTATATCAAGGACTTCTGCGTACATAGATTCTTTCTAACCAGAGAATCGAAACATTTCTCATAGAACAGTAAAAGCAACAAAGTGTCCTGCCAAGGCACTTTCACTCAATGCTTACACCACTCTTGTGGACTGTCTCTATCATGGAGGGATGTTGAGACGAGACTGTTAAAGTCACATGTCTCGTGGGATCTGATTGAGTCAGCCCACAGACTATATACGGTATCTGTCCCTTATGGACTTATGGACACTCCGGACTCATACGGACCGCTTTTGTTTATCTTTATTGTTAGATCCATATATGGCTCTTATTGTTCTTTCTATTGTTAAGATACCGGTATTGTCTGCTTTAGGCAGCTATTGTTCTCAGCCATCCAATGGCATTTCTCCCTCTGGCGCACAGACCACCTGTATTGTGTTTGGGTCACCAGTGCGCACAGACCATTGTTAGCTAAGCGTCCTGTATATAAGGACTGCTGTTTTCGCCTCTACACTTCAGAGTTCCCTTCACCTCTGAAGTGTAAGTCCTATCTCTTTACTTCTCTTTTACCTTTGCTCATAGACGTTCCTTTATAGTAACTTGTCTACTAGGTATGCAGTTGTAATAGAGTTCCCTTCACCTCTGAAGTTAACTTGTCTACTAGCTGTTCAAAGTTTATCCTTTGCTTGTTAGTTCTGCGCTTCAACAGAGACCTCCTGTTATGATTCAATGCTTTGGACTTCAGTCACAGTATGTCTCTGTCTTGTTTCCCCTTCTGTACTATACTTTACTACCAAAGGAACTACTATTATTAGTGGCACTGTTTCCTTGATCCAAGTGCTCCCTTAACCCATTTAGTTTTCTTTGATATTGTGTGGACTTGTGTTTATATTGTTTGCAACCTCATCCTATATAAGCCTGTACCATAGACTGTAGGAAGCCAGACTTGGCTTCATTTGCAATCTAGCAACTGTAGTGGTATAACTTATCACGACAACTAGACCAAGCAAGAGAGTTAGTGAACTGAACTAGTGCACACTCAAGCCTAATGCAAAGACAAGTCACACACCAAATGTACAGTCACTGTGGAGGGTAGACAAACTTGGCACCTTTATACAAGATGCAATGTCAAGTGATCATGCAGTGGCATGCTGAGTGGAGAACCAAGAGGACAAGTTAATATTGGAGAGGTGAAAGGGAAGTACAAGGAAATATACACCTGAGTGGAGAACCAAGAGGACAAGTTGGTTCCACTCAGGATGCTACATAAGGGTTTATATACTATGCTGCAGCTGAGTTCAAATTACTATGAAACCTTGTCACTAAAGGTGTTGTAATAGTAATGAGTCAGATGCTGACACATTGTGTCTAATAATAGCTTTATCTATTGTGCTGACTGATGCACAGTCATAAAGGCTGACAGAATAGTGACGTGTCCTTATCTATGAGTCATAACCCTATAACAATGTAGTCTAGAACTATCTAGAACCTTCCCTACTTATCGTCCAATAAGAACTACTTTGCTTAATGAGAAAAGTGACCTAAAGAGGTAACATCCAATAAGGAAGTTACTATCCCAGGGTCACATGCTTGTGGGTGCACATGTTGGCATCACATGACTAACCATCTTATCATATCTATTGATAAGGACTTGGATTTTTTGAACACAACATTGAAGACCTGTATCTCTACCAAATAAATCTGCAAAAATGTGGAAAAATAAGGCAAAAATAGAGTGTCTGTGACAGCAACCTTGCCTTTGTACCAGGCGCCATTTTTCCGCAGAGAATCACGCCCCCAAAAAGGAAGGTGCCAAGTAAGTCACGTTTTTTCTGTCATCACAAAACGGGCTTCCCCGAACAATATTTGAGCTCAGTTAAAAAAGCAACTTCCTTATTCGTGCATATGAATCTCATATGTTTTTTTGAGATATTCCCATAACTTAACACAAAGATAAATATATTTTTATTATCTAATTAGTCTACATCTCTTTTTTTTTTCTAAGTCGTACTATGGCGCGCGAAAACGAGCGGGTGCAGTAAATGCGCCCGCAGGGTGTCTGCGGGCCCTCCTGCAGCGCGACGCGTGGGCCCTGGGGAAGCGGGGTCGGCTCGCCCTCGTGCATCCCTCTCCGCGCGAACGGGGCGGCGCGGGAAGGAGACGCGACCGGTGGAGGGTGCCTTCCCCTCTTGTCCTTTTCGCGCCGCCCCGCAGGACCGAGGCAGCTTGCCCTCAAGCGCATCCTTTCCGCGCGAACGGGGCGCCGCGACGACGGGGGAGGGGGCGGTGTACCTTCGTGTACCCCTTTTGCGCGAACGAGGCGCCGCGGCCGGGAAGGAGAGGGGAGTGGCGCGACGTGCCCTCGTGCGCCCCGCTTCTGCGCGAACGGGGCGGCACAGTCATGGGGGGAGGCGAGGTGGGAGGCAACGGGGTGGGGCGGCCACGGGGGAAGCGGGGGCGACAGGGTAAGGGGGGCGGCGTGCCGTCGTTCGCCCGCTTCCCTCACGAGCGGGGCGACGTGCCCTCTTGTGCCCCCTTTCCGCACGAAATTGCGGGCGCGGACAGGGAGGAAGGGAGGGGGAGGTGGCAAAGGGGGGAGGTAGGGGTGGCGGCGGCGGTTTGTGCGCGCCCCTTTTCGCGCGAATGGGGCGGCACGGCTACGGGGGAAGGGAGAGGCCCGGTGGCAACCGGAAGAGGTGGCGGCAACGTACCTTTGCGCGCACCCCTTTCCACGCTAATGGGGCGGCGCGGATAGGGGGAACAGGGAGAGGGGGGGCGCATGACTTCGTGCGCCGTCTTTCCGCGCAGACGGGGAGGCGCGGACGTGGAGGGAGGGGAAGGGGGGGGGGGGTAGCATACCCCGTGCCCCCCTGCGCCCCCTTTCTCTGCGCAAAGGGGCGGCAATCAACGCGGGGGATGGGGGAAGGGAAGGCGGGCGACTCACCTTCGTGCGCCCTCTTTCTGCACGCGAACGGGGTGTGCGCGCGATGCAGGGGAAGGGGAGGGGGGGCGACGCGGAGAGGAGGAGAGGAGGGAGGGAGAGACACCCTGCAGGCGCATTTACTGCGCCCGCTCGTTTTCGCGCGCCATAGTACGACTTAGAAAAAAAAAAGAGATGTAGACTAATTAGATAATAAAAATATATTTATCTTTGTGTTAAGTTATGGGAATATCTCAAAAAAACATATGAGATTCATATGCACGAATAAGGAAGTTGCTTTTTTAACTGAGCTCAAATATTGTTCGGGGAAGCCCGTTTTGTGATGACAGAAAAAACGTGACTTACTTGGCACCTTCCTTTTTGGGGGCGTGATTCTCTGCGGAAAAATGGCGCCTCTTTGTACCTTTGGTGTGACCTCACTTTATCCTCTCTTCTTGTGCATCTCCTACCTCTGTCCCTAATAAGGACACTTCAAAGTCTTTGCAGTTGAACTATATCAATATGTCACACCTGTTAGACTCTGTGCACTTGTAAGATAGAGTGTAGAGAAGTGTTATACACTTTGGGTGAGGAGCCTTACCCTACAGAATAGTGCTGCACTTTGTGCCACACCTCTGCCACTTGTATTTCATAGCAATAAGACAACAGACATCTTTGCTTGATACCTGTGTGACTCAGAACCTTCAGAACCCATGCCCCTGCTAGGGCATAAAACCTCCTGCAGTGTAATAAGTGATTGAGGATCTTCACTCATTATCAGAAATTCCTATGTTGAAGTGGGTGATGCTGGCAGAAGGTAAGAAAATAACATAGCCAGAAGGAAATTCTATAATGAGCTTCAGTTCATGAGACCTAGGTGACCACCAAGCTAGTGGTTATAGTCTCCTATAGAAACCACAGCACACAAACCATTAGGAAGGTTGAGTTGATCCTTGTGCCTTGCAGTCACTACCTTATCTCCTAGGTTAATTGTAGTTGCCATAAAAATGGATCTGGGATAGGGCCTCTAAAGTTCAAGAGAAGATGAGAGGAAGGAAGTGGCAAGCTTCTGATAGTGTTTATAGAGCTTAGGTGTTACGATTTCTTCTGGACTCATTCTTCCTTTTCTTTACTATTCCTTTCCCAGTACCTTATGAGCCCTGTACAATTATGTGGACCTTACGATTACCTGGTTCCTATCATGTGCCCTGCTTATTGATCACCTTTTTTGATAAAGCTTGACATGTGCTAGTTTCTGTTCCACTCTCACTCACATGCAATCCCACGTGATTCACCTTTGTTCCAACTATATCCATGCCTTGTTCTTCTTATGTCCTCTCCTTTATTCCTTGATTGAGCTATAATGTTATGATTCATTTACTTTCGGACTTGTTCTTTCTCTTACTTCATTTGCCATTCCCAATACTATACGAGCCCTGTACAACTATGCGGACTTTACGATTACCCAGTTTCTATCGCATGCCTTGCTTATCGATGATCTCTTTTGATGAAGCTTGACATGTGCTAGTTTCCACTTTGTTCTCACTCATGTGCGACCCCGCGTGATTCACCTTTGTTCCCATTAGATCTATGCCTTGTTCTCTTTATGCTTTCCCCTTTGTCCCCCGATTGAGCGATGATGCCATCTATTTGTAGTAACAACATGGCTCGTCCTGTATTCAAACCTAGTTCTATCTAGCTTGTACGGTAGACTAGACTTCTCGTGTAATACTACACCTGAACACCTTTGTGCTTATCCCTGTCTCGTGACCCTCAGTTCTGCTAGGTCTTCACACCTTAGCCTTTCACTACAGTCCAAGTGACTTGCGTCCTTGTGACTCTTGTGCACCATTCCACTGAAGTCGAACCTTCGAGTTCGTACTCCCACATTTCTGACTGACTTGGTACAGGTCATACCTAACGCCCCTGTAGTGGCGTTACATATAACACCACCTGTTTATAGCAGTCATACAGTCTGACGTGTATTTAAACCTAGTCATATCTAGCTTGTATGATAGACTAGACTTCTTGTGTAATACTACACTTGTCTAACATGGAACACCTCTGTGCTACTCCTTGTCTTGTGATCCCTGTATCTTGCTAGGTCTTCGAGCCTTAGCCTCCCTCTACAATCCAAGTGACTTGTGTCCTTGTGATCCTTGTGCATCATTCTACTGAAGTCAAGCCATTGAGCTTGTACTATCACGTATAGACTGACTTGGTACAGGTCGTACCTAACATCCCTGTAGTGGCGTTACATTAGGAGCTGACATGGCAAAAGCAACTATTAAGTGCTTAGATAGTTCATTTAAAAAATAATCTAAGCATTTACTGTTCACATGAGAGGCAATTCTGTTGAGATCTTGATTTATCATCAAGTGATCAACAAGAATTGATTTATAAGCTAGATTCATAGGGCACTGTAAACACTTACTTAATGCTTCAAATATAAAATTCACAGATATTCACTCACTTTTTGCCCACCCCCAAATGAGACTCCAGAATTGATATACTGATAATGTCTATAACAATAATTGATATTATTCTCTGAAAAATTCATTGAATCTCTTGCCTGATTCATTGCACTCTTCAAAGTCTTCATAGACTCCAGCCAAGACTTCTAACCAAGAGTATCCAAAGGTGGTGGGCATCAAATGACAAAAAGGTAACCTTTATTGTCAACTATACCTAAGCTAGGGCTGAATAGCTATTAGTAGTGCTTAATACAATCAGATGGAAAAAAAAAATACCTGTCATCAACAGAGATATGTTTATATCCCTCTGCTAAGAGACCCACTATGCTCTCTCTGGCCTCTTTTTAAAACAATGGCTGATATCCAATGCTGGTCCATCCACCTAGGGTATGGCTAAGATCCAGGGCATTGAAATCACTTGAATGAGCAGTGAGGTTACTATGCTTCTTGATCATGTTGTGGTGAAGCTGTACTTTTTGGGACTGGTACTTTCTTGTGTATTTTTGGGACTTCAGAGATGAAAACAGGAGGAAGGGCAGACCCTTTTTAGCAACAATGTTGCTACCTCTTTTGATTATGCTGCACACTCCCAGTGGGCCTGGTCTTTGCAGTGAAAAGGACCTTCTAAGGTTGTTGACTAGAGGGGTGGGGTTAGAAAGGAGGGGTGCTGTGTTGATAAGTAGCCTGTGCACACTTAGTGGCTCTAATGGACAAGTAGATAACAGACTACATGTAGATTAGATTACTTAATTGATCTGTACAATCTGGACTATGACATCATGTATATATGACATCATATGGACTATTTTGGACTTGTTATTGTACTACATTTCTTTGTTCTACTTTTGTTCTTATCTTTATTGTGATGTCATTATGATATCATCCTGCTCTGGACTCTTCTTGTTCTCAACACCTTGTTTTCTTTATATCCATTCTTTTGTGTCCTGTAGAGAACAATGCATCTTGTATTCTGTGACTAGGTGTTACTCACCTTATAGTACTGTCACTCCCTGTATGAGTATAAGTAGAGTACCATGTACACTCCTGGTTCACATCAGTTCTCTCACTGTTGTGTGCCAGACACTACCTTGCTTCACTTGCTTGACAGTCCCCTCTGCTATTATTCAGCTGCTTCTAGTATCTCACTATAGTCTCCCTTGTCACTGTGAGTACTGGATCTGTCTTTGCTATTCATCACCTTAAGCCACTAAGTGTGTGCAGCTCACTTATCAACATGGGCTTCTCTAGCCTCTCAATTGCAGCATTCCAGGTGTTGATTGATTGAATGCAGCTGCTGATAGTGGCCAGCATGGTGTTGACAGCATTGTTGTAGGCCATTGTATCAAGCACACAAGCACAATGATCTTCTCATGAGGCTGACTAGTCTTGGTGCATGTTATCCCTATGTTCTTGTAGATTGGAGGAGAACAAGTGATGTGAGCATAAGTTAAGACAACAATATGGTTGTTGTTCTGGAAAAGGCAGAGGTAGAGACCACCTGTACCCTTGTAGTAGGGGTAATTGCTGTTAAAGTGCAGAACTAACAAGCAATGGATAGCTGTAAGGCTAGAGATAAACAAGTTAATTTAGATGGTGAAGGAACTCTGAAGTGTAAAGGCAAAACAGCAGTCCTTTTATATAGGATGCCTATGATGAACAGCAAACACTAAAGGCATACTCACAGTGACAAAGGAGACTGTGGTGAGATATGCTGGGATGCTGGAAGCAGAGGTGAGATAGGGGAGTTGCAGTTGAAGCAGATGAGTCTGGCACACAGAGCAGTGAGAACTGATGTGGACCAGGGTGCACAAGCAGTCTACTTATACTGTACAGAGGTGTGACACTAGTACAAGGGAAGTAACTATAAGTCACAGAGTATAAGGGATACATTGTTCTACAACAGGACAAAGGAGTATGCATAAGGAGAACAAGGTGTATAGAACAAAAGAAAGTCTAGACAAGCATGATATCATAGTGACATCACAATAAAGATAACTTTAAAAAGGGAACAAAGGATGAAGTACAATGAAGAGTCCAAAGTAGTTCATATGATGTCATTGTACAGTGATGTTATGGAAGTGATAGATTGTACAGATCAAATCTAATCTACATAAGTCCAGTATATCTAATCTATAGCAGTCCATATCTGCAAATCTATTAGAGCTGCTAAATGCACACAGGCTACTTATCAACAGCCTAGATAATAATGGTCTATGCACACCAGTAACCTAAATGCACAATACAGATGGTTTGTGCACCAGAGGGAAAAACACCATTGGATGGCAGAGAACAATAGCTGCCTAAAGCAGACAATACCAGTATTTTAACAATAAAAAACAATAAGAGCCATATATAACTCTAACAATAAAGACAAACAAAAGTGGTCCATATGAGTTCAGAGTGTTTATAATAGTCTATAAGGGACAGATACTGTATATAGTATGTGGGCTGACTCAATCAGATCCCATAAGACATATGACTTGTTACGTTTTTCTTGGACTTGTTTCTTTCCCCATCATTACTTCCTTCCCACACTATACGAGCCCTGTACGACTACGCGGACTTTACGATTACCCGGTTTCTATCACGCGCCTTGCTTATCGACGTTCTCTTTTGATAAAGCTTGACATGTGCCAGTTTCCGACTTGTTCCCTCTCACGCGCGACCCCGCGTGATTCTCCCTTATTCCTGATATGACCTCGCTTTGTTCCCTTTATGCTCATCCCTTTCTTCCTCGGTTTGGCGATGGCGCCATCTGTTTGTGATAGTTGTACAGTACGATCTCTATTTAACCCTCGTCATACCTAGCTTGTACGGTAGACTAGACTTCTTGTGTAATACTACACTCGTCTACGCGGAGTCTCCTTGAACCCCAGTCCTCGTCTTTGCTAGACCTTCGAGTCTTAGCCCTCCTCTATAGTCCAAGTGACTTACGTCCTTGTGACTCTTGTGCATCATTTCTACTGAAGTCGAGCCTTTGAGCTTTGACTACCGAGCGATTGACTGACTTAGTACAGGTCGTACTCAACGCCCCTGTAGTGGCGTTACATTAAGTCTAGTCTCCACAGTGGCTCTCACCAGCCGAAGCCGAACACAGTTCGTCAAAGAGTACCTGGAGCGGCATCCTTACGACGACCTAAGACCTTCTATCAAGGGAACCGCTCTTTGGAGAAACACTCCACACGACGAAGGGTACTACGTCTACGACCCCGATAAACTCACATACGAACCAATCGAGTACATTGAAGACCAACACATCTGGGCCTACGTCGCCTACTCCGATTCAAAGCACTCCTGGTACTCCTATAAACCCGTCCTGGCACACCTAGGCCTAGGACCAGGAAAAGGACAAATCAGCGCCATCGAGGCCGATTCCGATATCGAAGAACCATCTTCCGAACCCGACTTAGACAACCCAACACTTACGCCTACCATCCAACGACCTGTGGACTTTGCATCATATGCCAACATGTCCACCACCCAACTCTCCACCACCCTCACCTCTTCGCAACCAGCCGCAGGGTCCTTGACAGCGAATCCTGCAAGTGGTGGAGGACATCTTGTGGGAGGAAGTATGTCGACAAGCGGAGGAGGCGCTACGGGAGGCGCAGGAAGCCATCATGGAGGCGGTGCGCCTGGAGGTGGAGGCGGTGCGCCTGGAGGTGAAGGCGGTGCGCCTGGAGGCGGAGGCGGCGCGCCTGGAGGTGGAGGCGGCGGAGCAGCAGCAGGTCCCGCCGCTGGAGGACTGTTGATAAGTGACCCTTGCGCACTTAGCGGCTCGTACGGACCGGACTTGCAGCATGGACTGCTTTAGATTAGATATACAGGACTTGTAGATTAGACACTATTTGATCTGTACAATCTGGACTTATCATTGCGTCACTGTGACATCACTGTACTTCTAATGACATCATACATCCGGACTCTGCGTTGTATAACGCCTTTGTACTTTCCTTTGTTCTTTACTTGGTATTATCCTTATTATGATGTCAGTATGATATCATCTAGTTCTGGACTCTTCTTGTTCTCCTTTTCCTTGTTCTCAAAGCATCCACTCTTTTGTCCCTTTGTAGAACAATAGCACCTTTGTATTCCGTGACTAGCGCTACCTACCTTGTACTACTGTCACCCTCTGTAGGAGTATAAGTAGAGTACCATGTACGCTCCTGGTCCACATCAGTTCTCACTGCTTGTGTGCCAGGTAAGCTCCCTTCCCTCTAAATGTAACAACATCAGTTCTCACTGCTTGTGTGCCAGACAACCTCTCTTGCTTTCACTTGCTTGACACCCTGTGCTGCTTCTCAGTCACCTTCTATATCTCACCACAGTCTTATCAGTCCACTGTGAGTATAGTCCTTATGTGTCTGTTCATCAAGGACCTCCCCCACCAAATGGACGACTCGGAGGGAATCCCCCACCAGAATTTACGGGGGATCGAGAAGCCAGCAGAGCGTTCCTAAACGCCTTCGCACTTTACCGTGGAATGAACCCGAACGTCCAACAATTGACCCTCCCTTATTCACGCGCCATGACCCTTCTTTCGTACATCCGAGGACCACTAGTGGACGACTGGGTCGAAGAACAAATACAGTGGCTAGCCGACCAATTGGCGGGAGGAGTGGCCATGAACGCCGAAAACCTATGGAACACTATCGAAACAAGGTTTATCCAGGCATACACCGACACTACCCAACAACAAAAGGCCCGCCACGCCATTCAAAATTTACGAATGGACAAAGAAGACATCGACACCTACATAGCCAAGTTCTCCAATTTGGCCAATAAGGCAGGATATAACAAGGACGAGGCCACCACCCTGGAAATCTTCCAGAAAGGCCTCCCAAATGCGCTGGTCATAAACGCAATCAAGTTCCACCACCCCGTAGATTGGGACGATTGGAAAACGGCGGTCACGCTTCAGCAAGCGGAATACCTCCTCCTCAAAGACAGACTCACCAAAGGAAGGACGGACAAGAAAGGAGGAGCCTCCCGCGACCAATGGCTGAACGCTCTCAACAAAACTAGGGACCCAAATGCAATGGACGTCAGCCGAACTCGCGCCAGAGCAGCAATGACGGAGGACGAAAAGAAGCTACTCCAGAAAGAAGGAAGATGCTTCCGATGCCGAGGACAAGGGCACATCTCCAGATTCTGTCCTCAAAAAACCACCACTACCGTCAAAGCCACAGGTACAAGTGACCCTGCTCCAACCACTGCCACCATCTCAATGACTGCATCCCGTCCCCTTTCTAACGAGGAACAAGCCGACGCCCAAGTAGCAGCCTTATTCGCCCAAACCCCTGAAGTATGAGAATTAATGGTGGATAAACTCTTCGGACAAAAGAAGGATTTTCTGAACGCTTGAACCCGGCGGCCTGGGCTAGAGCATTAAAACTTAGCGTGTACAATAGCAGATTCCGATCTATGCGAATTCCAGTACTTTTCAAATCTGCTCACGCGACGGCCGAACGAAACGTTTTGGTAGACTCGGGCGCAACAGACAACTTCATAAGCGCAAACCTCCTGAAACGACTCAAAATAGCCTGGCTACCTACCGAACGCTCCATCAAGATATGGAACGTAGATGGAACCCATAACCAAGGAGGAGAGATCACATCTTTCACCGACCTCACCGTTAAAACCGGGGGAAAGACCCAAAACCTGCGATTCCTTATCACAGATTTAGGAAACGACGAAGTCATACTGGGATATCCCTGGTTCACGGCTTTCGAACCCAAATTCCACTGGCGAGACGCCACACTCGATGAAGAGTTCCAACCAGTGGTCATCACCAGTCTGCATCTGTCCGACGAAGCCATGCCTCTGGAAGCAACTATTAAGGCATTGGAGACGTATCAACTGGACGAATCAGCCTGGGAACAGCTACAAGGAAAGGACGAACCTTGTATCCGGCTGCGAAAAACGACAACAGCATCAGAATTAGCGCAACAAGAAGCAGCCAAAAAACCCCAGAAAACCTTCGAAGAGATGGTCCCGGAAGAATACCGGAGACATCAGAAAGTTTTCAGTGAAGAAGCGTCCCAGCGCTTCCCCCCTTCACGCCCGTGGGACCATGCCATCGATCTGGTCCCAACCGCCCCTGAAACAATGGATTGCAAAGTATACCCACTCACAATCCTGGAAAACGAAAAACTAACAGAATTCGTAACCGAACACCTGGAAAAGAAGTACATCCAACCGTCCAAGTCTCCCTACGCATCTCCCTTCTTTTTTATCAAAAAGAAGGACGGGAAGCTACGCCCAGTACAAGACTACCGCCGCCTCAATGAGCTAACTGTAAAAAATCACTATCCACTCCCCCTAATCCCCGAACTTATCGACAAAATCCGAGAAGCAAGGCTTTACTCGAAGCTTGACATCCGGTGGGGATACAACAATGTTCGAATCAAACAAGGGGACGAATGGAAGGCGGCGTTCAAGACAAATCAGGGGTTATTCGAACCACGAGTCATGTTCTTTGGCCTCACTAATTCCCCTAGCACCTTCCAAACCATGATGGACACCATCTTCCGGGAGTTAGTGCTGACAGGGGAAGTAATTGTCTACATGGACGATATCCTAATCGCAACCTCAGACAACCGCACCCACCATAGAATGGTACTACACCAAGTCCTCGACCTTTGTGACAAACACGACTTATACATCAAACCGGAAAAATGCGTGTTTGAAGTCTACGAGGTGGAATACCTGGGGCTAATCATTGGATACGGACAATTGCGAATGGACCCAGTCAAAGTACAAGGAGTCCGGGAATGGAAGGTGCCAACGTCACTCAAGGAAGTACGAGCCTTCCTAGGATTCTGCAATTTTTACCGGCGATTCATACGGGGGTTCTCTACAATTGCAAGGCCCCTCCACGACCTTACAAAGAAAGACGTTCCTTGGGAATGGACGGAAGCCAGACAAAAAGCCTTCGACACCATCAAAGAACGAATTAGTTCGGAACTGGTCCTATTATTCCCAAAACTAGACCAACCCTTCGAAATCGAAGTCGACGCTTCAAGTTACGCCCTAGGGGCTGTCCTAAATCAGAAGGGAGAGGACGACAAAATGCACCCGGTCACATTCTATTCCGAATCCTTATCAGAAGCCGAACGCAATTACGACATCTATGATAGGGAACTACTAGCAATCGTTAAAGCGCTACGCACTTGGCGAACATACCTCGTGGGATCCCCCCATCTAATAACAATCCATACAGACCATGCCAACCTGCAATACTGGAAAGAACCCAGAAAAATCAGCCGACGAGTAGCACGGGAGTTCCAAGAACTGTCGGAGTACAACTTTATACTCAAACATATCCCTGGTACCAAGAATACACAAGCAGACTCCTTATCGAGAAGACCTGACTATGATGACGGCACCAGCGACAATGATCAAGTAGTAGTACTCCCAGATGACGTATTCCTCAAAGTCACCCAAACGTCCATGCACGACATGGATATATGGACTCAAATTGCACAAAATATGGACGAAGCAACACTCCTCCCGTGGATAGAACCCCACAACTTGAAGAAACACGATGGGCTGTGGTGGAAGGGCGATGCTCTCGTTGTTGTGGGAAACAACGAACTTAAACGGGGGGTGATTACCTTTTTCCACGACACTCCAAGCGCAGGACACCCAGGAATTGCAAACACGCTAGAGCTATTACGACGCGATTTCTGGTGGCCCAACATGCGCAAAGACGTGGAAGCCTACGTCAAGGGATGCGCAACATGCCAAAGCAACAAGATCAACCATCATCGACAGAAGCCCCACTTATTTCCCATCACCACCGAACCATCGGCTGAACCGTTTGAAGTGGTAGCCATGGACTTCATAGTCAAACTCCCAATATCAAAAGGGTTTGACTCAATCCTTACCGTCACGGACCACGACTGCTCAAAAGCAGCAATATTCATACCGTGCAACAAAGCCATAACGTCGGAAGGCGTAGCAAAACTTTATCTCCGACATGTCTACCCCCATTACGGCCTACCCCAAAGAATCATATCCGATCGAGATCCAAGATTCGCATCTATGTTCATGCAACAACTGTGTAAAACGTTGGGGATACAGCAAAATGTATCATCAGCGTATCATCCACAAACAGATGGTCAATCAGAACGAACAAACCAATGGTTAGAACAATACTTGCGACATTGGTGTAACGTGCAACAGAATAATTGGGCGGAACTTCTACCCATGGCGCAGTTCGCTCACAACTCTTGGAGAAACGCCACCACCAAACACTCCCCCTTTTCCCTCATTATGGGGTGGGAACCACGAACTGTGTGGACACCAAAGCCATCACACAGCCCCGCGGTGGATCAAAGATTAGAAGAATTGCAAATACTCCGGCAACATGCGCAAGATAGTATCAAACACGCGCAGCACCTCATGACCCAACGAGGAAAAACAGGGTTCACACCTTATCAGCAAGGGGATCAAGTATGGTTAGAAGGGACCAATCTTCGTACCTTCTACCCCACGAGCAAACTAGCCCCAAAGCGATACGGACCCTTTAAAATCGTCAAGGTTCTATCAGACGTCTCATACGAATTGGAACTTCCGGCATCATGGAAGATACACCCAGTATTCCACGCAAACCTTCTGACACCATATAAGGAAACGGAGATGCACGGTACAAACTACACCCGACCTCCACCGGACCTTATCGATGGAGAAGAGGAGTATGAAGTGGAGCAGATCGAAGACGCCCAGGAACGAGGAAGGGGGCGCAAACTCCACTACCTAGTAAAGTGGAAGGGATTCCCACCAAGCGATAACACATGGGAACCCGCGACAAACATGACCCACGCCACAGACGTCATCAAAGACTTCTACCAACGACATCCGACCGCCAAGGGGGCTGGACGAACAATATAAAGACACCCCCTTTCACACCCCCACATCCCTCAAACCAACGATGACCGACACCCCAGTATCCGACACCACCCTCATCAACATCCTCAGCAACCCCCAACTCGAAGCCGCCCTCGAACGAGGGATTGTCACCATTAACCTCACCGATATCCCCCGTCTGTCACCACCACCGTCCCCCCAACACGTTGCCATCACCACCCCCATTCCCATCGAACGAGAACCCGGGGAACTTACCCCGTCAACACCGGAGGAAGGACAATATTCACCAACACCACCTCCTCAGCAACAGTCGACCCCTCCACCGGAACCACAACCTCAATCACCACCGTCTTCCCCATCATCCACACCACCCCCACCTCTAGAACCGTTTACCCCGGTTCGCGTCCACACCCCCATCGACTACAACTGACCCGACTCCCCTCCTAACGACACAGACGACCCTGGTGCCCCATTCTTTCCAAATACTCCTGGTACCCCCAAGTACTACCCATTACAGATCCCACTACCAGACGGTGGATCTAACCCAGCGAAGTATATCTACTATTGCAAGGGATTCACCGAAGTAGTGGGGACAATGGGTGTGGGACAACCCCACTACGGAGAAGAGGTCTATCTCTCGTCACTTAGGCCGAACATCTTGGCACCACCCTTTACAGCAGAACAACTACAGTTCTTCGACCCTCACGACATCCGCGCTTGTGCTCTAGACGAAACGCTTATAGAGCTTAACTCCCCTCGTCTCACGGCCGAAATCACTAGGCTGAGAACGGGGCTTCTGGCGCTCAAAGAACTCGACGAGAAGTGCGAGAAGCTGGAGGAGGACGCACGCAAAATACGAGCGGAACGGCTCACGGTCGATTTAATGTTGGCTAGCACCAAGAGACGCCTTCAGTACGCAGGGGCACTGACCACCATCGGCAACGAATATGCGCACATGACAGCCCTACCAGCCCCACTTCGCCACTCCCGTTATGCCATCCCATTCTCCCCACGACGTGGAGGACCATTAGAGTTCCCCCGCCTCACCGACAAACCCCATCGCCAACGCTGTTATCACTGCAATAGCCCCCACCACATTGTACGTGATTGCCCCACCAGACCACGACCCGCCTGCCGACATTGCCAAAGCCAGGAACATCAGTCCCACCGATGTATATTCCGTCGTGCAGGCATGGTCGAAGAGGTGATCACAACCTATCAGGCAGATGAACACATATGGCAAGCTGTGACCAAGGAGGCCACCACCTCCTTTACCGTCCCCGAACCACCAACAATCGCGGCCCACACCCAAGGGAGGTGGTGTGGGCGGTGCTTCCGTACTGATGCCAACCATGACGAGATTTGTTGCCCACAGTACGAAATGTGTCGCAAGTGTGGCAAACGCGGACCCTTCCTCTTCCTCAAGATACATTACTGTCGACTCGACATCTCCCCATGGCCTGAAAATGACCTCGACGCTGACATCTACGACCTCATCGATCTGGAATCCTGAAGTCGAGGCGTCTTCAAACCAAGACGGGGGGTAATGTTACGTTTTTCTTGGACTTGTTTCTTTCCCCATCATTACTTCCTTCCCACACTATACGAGCCCTGTACGACTACGCGGACTTTACGATTACCCGGTTTCTATCACGCGCCTTGCTTATCGACGTTCTCTTTTGATAAAGCTTGACATGTGCCAGTTTCCGACTTGTTCCCTCTCACGCGCGACCCCGCGTGATTCTCCCTTATTCCTGATATGACCTCGCTTTGTTCCCTTTATGCTCATCCCTTTCTTCCTCGGTTTGGCGATGGCGCCATCTGTTTGTGATAGTTGTACAGTACGATCTCTATTTAACCCTCGTCATACCTAGCTTGTACGGTAGACTAGACTTCTTGTGTAATACTACACTCGTCTACGCGGAGTCTCCTTGAACCCCAGTCCTCGTCTTTGCTAGACCTTCGAGTCTTAGCCCTCCTCTATAGTCCAAGTGACTTACGTCCTTGTGACTCTTGTGCATCATTTCTACTGAAGTCGAGCCTTTGAGCTTTGACTACCGAGCGATTGACTGACTTAGTACAGGTCGTACTCAACGCCCCTGTAGTGGCGTTACATGACTAAAACAGTCATGTCTCAACAATTGCAGAGAGCTAAAGAGAGACTGAGAATAGGGGTGAATGGCTTCCACAGCTCAGAGAGGTCAACAAGAGGGTCAAATGAGAGAAGCTTGGGACTGGCAGACTGAATCACTACCAATTCAACAAAAGCCACCTCAATTTTGAGGTTGGCATCAGTGAGGATTTTCCTGACAACATCTGCTGCAGTAATGATATCCTCATAAATGAGGGATTTGAGGACCACAGCAATGTGTAAGATAAAAGGACAAAATGGCTTTGGCCTCTTATTCATTAGCATAGGTGTGAGGGCTGAGGATGTCCACTTTACAACCTTGGCATCAAGCACTTGGCTAATGCACATAATGATAGAAATTTAAATGGGCTGAATAAGGCAATTGTAGACTGGATACATCTCATGGACAATTCTTTGAGCCTGAGGCCCCTTGCATATATGTTGGGCATCATCAAACTTACATAGGGAGTGCTACAACCATAAAAATCATTGTAAACATTGGGGTGCTTGTCTGTAAGGTGGGCCTTGGAGGTGTTGACTTCATCCAGTAAAATATTGTCAGAAGAGAGAGGAGTTACAGAGACAAGTGTGTTGGTAGGGGATATCAGCAAAATAAAGGAAACTTTTTAAGTGCTTACCAAGATCAAAATTCCTTATTCAGATTTAAATATAATTTAATGGTATATTATCATTGTAATTAGATAACATTTACTTGTTGGCTGATCATAATCAGTGTGATCTGAATGCTAATACTTTCAATCTCTATAATATTCTGATTATCTATTCAGAAGAGTAAGTTTTGGTAATTTTTTTGGTCAGATTACTATCACTTGCAATTCTTAGATACATATTATAAATACTAGTGATCCTCACATAATAATCTGGAGTGACTTTCAAAACTGATGAGCCACATATGTCATGGGCCAGCCAATGTTAGCTGATACTAGAGATTCCTTCAAAATGTTGATAAGTCACCTATGCATATTTAGTGGCTCTAATGAACTTACAGCATGGACTGCTATAGATTAGATATATAGGGCTTGTAGATTATATATTCTTTGTTATATCCTTATTATGATGTCACTGTGATATCATCTTCATCTGGATTTTCTTTGTTCTGATGGAAAGCATAGATGTAGTGCATATTCACAGTGGCTGATAGGAAACTATGATAAGATAAATACAGCAGCTGAAAGCAGTTGTTGACAGGGAACATCTTACAAGTAAAGTGTAGCAGTATGACTTATTGCAACAACTAGACCAAGGAAGTGTTAGTGAACTGAACAGGTAACACACTCAAGTCTAGTGTGGAGACAAGTCATGCACTGAATGTACAATCACAGTGAAGAGTTGACACACATGAAATCATTATACAGGACTCTAGGTCAGGTGATCACAGTGTGGCACACTGAGTGAAGAACCAAGAGAACAAGTTAATATTGAAGAGGTAAGGGAAGTACAGAGGAATACACACCTGAGTGGAGAACCAAGAGGACAAGTTGGTTCCACTCAGGCTGCTACATGAGGGTTTATATACTATGCTGTGGCTGAGTTCAAATTACTATGGAACCTTATTACTAAAGGTAAGGTAGCAGTCACCAGGAACCATCCCCCCTTATGTCAGCATGTAACCCTAGGGTTTGTATTATGTAATTGTAACAATTCTTGAGGTTCAGAAACTAAAACAAAGTACAGGAGAGAAATCTTGTTAAAGCAAAGGAGGGGACCATGAAGAATTATGAGAGTGCTACAGAGGCCTTTATTTCCTTAATCATGTCTGGTGGAAGGGTGCAATGCCCATGATACTTTCTGTTAGCCCACACTGCCTATGCACCTGTTAAACCCTCTCCATATGCATGGATGAACAGTGCAGAGCAATTAGCATAACTGTATATCCAGTAAGAAACACTGAATTAGAGCAAGGAAGATCTATGCTCACTGCCTGATTTGGTTAAGGGGAACACTATCAAGACACTCCTGCACCTTTTGTTCCATCTCACAAATAGTTGCGCTTTGACCAGCAACACAAAATTGAAGTTTTGCAGTGCCCCAATACTGTTCAATAAAATTTAATTCACAGTGATATTTGGGGTAGAAATCACAGATGTGGCCACACCTTTGAATGAGCTCTTCAAGCTGTGACTTCTGAGAAACAAAGTCAGGCTGGTTGAAGAGAAGACACTGGCAGCAGCAATTAGTTCTTCCACCAAGGCATTTGAAGCCTGGGCACTCAGCAAGCAAATCAGCCTCTGGCCAAAGACCACGCTCCTGTATGATCTGCTCTATCCCTTTAAACCATCCTGGCATGGTGGGGTGGTCATCAGGGAAGTAAAATGACTGTGACTCTTTAGTTTGAAGGTTGATAATGCCACGATGCATCCTTGGGGCATCCTTAAAGGGTGTCCAGCCTTCCTTGGGATCTGTGAGGCAAATAATCAGCATGCAGCCTGAGGAAAATAAAACCAGGACTGAAGAATACTTTTAGGCATCTTTCTTGTTGATAAGGCATCAGGAGTTCGCTTCTGGTGTGAAGGGGCATTGTCAAAGAGAAAAAGTCCTTGTGCCATTCCCTTTGTCTTGCCCTCAAAGATGTCAATTGCCTCATCAACCTGCTCCAGAAGGTTATCTGTACTAAAGTATCTATCATGGTTAAGGCCAGCTTTGAAAGAGATTCTTGCTTCTCTACTTAAAAGAATGGTTAGTGTGTGTGGGCCTTATGAATGGAAATTGAACAGACTGAGGCCTTTCTTCATCTGGGCCATCATCTGGGCCATCATCATGCAAGCAACCTCACTCAGAAGTCAGAAATTTGGAAACCATAATTGATTGGCCATCCCCTTTCTGATGTGGGGTGGGCTTATTGCTCTTGTGAATCCAGTGAGTCTTTCAGAGGTCATTCTGGAAAAAAGTGGATTCATCATGGGGACGAGGATCAAGTGAAATTGGCCACTGGCACCAGGCACATGCCACATAGGAAAGCCACTTGGCAGTGGCAGCAGATTGTCATCATTGTCCCACAAATGGAAGTGCTTCTTGTATTCCTTCCACCTTCTAACAAATGCCTCTCAGTACATGACAACATCTGGATGCTCATAGCCATCCAGATACATCCCATTTTGTGTGGGACCAAAGCACCAGTTCAGTTTCAGCAGCCATTGATGTGCTGTGCTCCCAGAAATCATTGGCTTAGTAATCCCAGAGTGCGAGAATCTCTCTTGGACCTCCTCACTGGCAATGACATCAACAATATCAGATGCTGTGATGTAGCGGCCTTTTGTATGGGCCATTATCTGGAGCTGGATGAACTGTGAGGTGTCTTTGTCATCAAGAACTGTCTGGTGGGAATGGTGATATCAGAGCCATGGGATGTCCTCACTACAGACAAACTCAAGGATCATTTGTGCATGATTTATGCCCTTCCCCTCAATTTTCGAAACAGTTTCTGATGCTCTTCTCCAGGTGTATTGAAGGGCTGGGTCTAGATAGAGGTTCAGTACTCCAACCATCCCAGTGAGATAAGCACGAAGCAAGGCATCAAAATCCATGCTTTTGCTCATGACCAAGAGGGGTGCACAAGCTTTCTGGAGGCTTTCCCTGTCATCTCAAATGTTGAGGGCTCAGTCAGTATGGGTCAATGGGCCCAGATCCCTGAGAATGTGCCTGTGACAAATCTTGTCAAGTGCTGCATCCAAGGTGTGTTGAATATCCCCTAGCCCCAGATTGAGTTTCCCACCATCTTCGCTGCTACTATTCCCATGATCGCCACCATTGTCATTGTCAGAAACCCAGTTTGAAGCCCCCTGAGAGGTGACCTCATGTGAGTCATGAAGCAGAGGTGAGACAGGGAGTTGCAGTTGAAGCAGAGAGTCTGGCACACAACAGAGTAAGAACTGATCATAGTATTACAGAGGAGGAACTTTACCTGGCATGCAACAGAGTGAGAACTGATGTGGTCCAGGGCATATATGGTACACTACTTATACTGTTTTACATGAGTGACACTACTACAAGGGATGTAACATAGGGTCACAGAGTACAAGGGATGCATTGTTCTACAACAGGACAAAGGAGTGTGTATAAAGGGAACAAGGCATACTAGAACAAAGAGAGTCCAGACAAGGATGATATTATAGTGACATCACAATAAACATAATGCTAAAAGGAGAACAAAGGATGGAGTACAATGAATAGTCCAGAGTAGTCTATACAATGTTATTGTACAGTGATGTCATACATAACACAATGATAAGCGCTAGATTGTACAGATCAAAACTATGTAATCTACAAGTCCAATTCATCTAATCTAAAGCAGTCCATGCTGTAAGTCCAGTACGTATGAGCCACTAAGTGCATGCAGGTCACTTATCAACAAAACCCTCATCAGAGAAGTGTTGATAAGTAGCCTGTGCACACTTAATGGCTCTAAATGGACTTGTAGATAATGGACTACAGTAGATTAGATTATTCATTTTTGATCTGTACAATCTGGACCATGACATCACATGTATATGACATCATATGGACTATTCTGGACTTACCATTGTACTACATTTCTTTGTTCTACTTTTGTTCTTATCTTTATTATGATGTCACTATGATATCATCTTTTTTTTTTTTTTTTAGACCAATTTATATTCCGGGGTAGAGTAACATGCATGTACAGGACTGGTCCCTACAGTAGAACTAACTGCAGGATTTAGGAGATCCATTCTGCCTGTTCAGGAATACCGTATTACAGTACCTGTGCTAACCATGCATATAGAGCCTCAGACTGGAACAACTACTAGGAGTCATTTAACCAGAGCGTAGAGTTGGAAGCCTTCGCTGACTTAACAGTAACAAGGGAAACGGAGCTGAAAGATTAAATAGACCCCCACAAAAGAGGTAAAAGGTTCGTCACCAAAGTGAGAGTGGGAAAACACTAGCAAAACCCAAGTGTAAGGACCACTTGTTAGGCCCATCCGAAGATGGGGTCAGGAAATGTGTGAGTGGACATAGGAAGTGTAGTCATGCAGTGCAACGCATGAGGCTAGGGGCCTAGAGGGTAGCCTTCTGCGAAGCAGAGGAGGCAGGAGCCTTGGCATGAGGCTTCAGCTTCCACCTTTGGAGGTCCCTGGAGTGCCCAAAGGCAAACAGAGTCCGCTGATCGAGCAGGGCTCAACTGGCAGACCTGTCGGGATCCTCAAAAGCGATGACCAGGGAGGACAGCAACCCAGGGGCATAAGAGCTTGGGGCCCTGACCCATGAGGGGAGGTTGGTGAGGTGGAGGGTGTGGTAGAAGGGGTTGTCACGCGCCAGTGAATCGTGACATTCTGCAGGAGAGTAAGGTGCACAAGTAGAGGTGACTCCAGTGGGAATGCCGTTGATGGTGATGCAAGACCAGTGAACATTCTCACAGGTCTGAATAGGAAGCAGGTTGGAGGGGTCATGCGATAAGAAGGAGGAGAGGGCATTGGAGATGAAGCCAGAGGCGGCATTGAGGTAATGAGCCATGGTATCAGGGCCAGCAATGACCACGAGGTTCTGTTTAGGGGTCCAGCGGGTGGCAGATAAGGTCACCTGGTGGGGTGAGTCAAGTAGGGCAGAGTTAAGGTGGGCACAGATATCAGCTGGCAACCTCCTGACAGCCAGAGCACCCATTCCCAGCCAATGGATAGCGATGGCTTATGTAATTGATACCCCCAACCGACGGTGAGATTCTTTAATAGTTCATACTCAGCCGGCGCCGGCCAACGGCGGAGATTCCGCCATAATTGATAGTCCAGCCGACGCCGGCTGGGTCAGAGATAATCGGAAATCCATGCGGATAGTTCCATGATAATGTAGGGTATCCAGAGATGCTCTTGAACTCAAATATTTGACTGGGTGAGCACTGTTTAGGTGTGTGAGATCATTGATCACCTGTTGAGATATGTACAGCAAATTGCATACATATCAGACAACTACAATTATATTGGACAAGTAATGAACATCTGATTGCAAGTCAATATATAATGATAGATGATCGGTGTTGGGGGAAATAGCTAATAACTAATAGTTCATACTCAGAATATACATGTCGGGAAATCCGCTGTAATGATAGTCCAACAGCATTGCCCAAAAGCGGACCTCCACTTAATTCCTGTCACAGGCAAATGGATATATATGAGAGGGGATCGGGGGGTTCGAGAAAAGCCATTCATTTCATTTGCAAGAACCAAACACTTATGTCAATTGATATGTACTATAGGAGGAATACATGAATCAGGACAAGCAATCTCATTTCATCTTACAGTGCTTCAATGGAGCATCAGTAATCGGAGTAAGAGCCTTTACAGAGCTTCTGGAAAGTCCCTCCCATGCATGCATCTGGTATGATGCATATGCTTGATGCCCCTTTAATGAACCTTGTGCAGCAATGATCATGAGTTTCTTCCATGTCTCTGCTTTGGAATGGAAGTATGCTGGGATCCATTTAGCTTCATTATGGATGCTGTCTTGTTCCTCTGACCACCGCTCAAACTGTGCCCTTGCATGGAGCCAGTGAACCCTTTCAACTGTATGAATATATGAGCACATGAATATAGAATTCAATGGAGCACATACAATCATCCATCCATGTTCCATCATCTTCAGTGGTATTGCCAAAGCCCCAGATCCAGGATTGTTGTGTATTCCGCTGTCCTACTTGTTGTGATCCAAGGACCAATGTTGCTACACGGAGATCCTTTGAATGGAGCTTCGGGAGGTCCTGTGGAATGGGTGCAGCTTTGCGGAGCTTCCTATAGGCATCCCGTGCCATGCTATATATGCGGGCATGCTCACGGACATTAGTGTCAACACTGTGTATGGCATTCCAGGTGCGGGTCTTTGTCTGTTGTGTGTGAGCAGGTCGTACCTGAGTGCGGAACAGAGCGGATTTAAATCCAAGAGCGAGGCGGATTCCATGAATGGATTCACTAGCTTGAGCATGGCGTAGCTGTACCTCCTTTCCAGCAAGGGATTGGAAACCATGCCTAACACACCATTCCCATCCAAGGGAAGATGGGAGGAGGACCGGAAAGTCCTCAGGATTAGTTGCATCCATCCCAGATCCATCCAGTGCTTGCGGAGTAGGACGGATGGAGGCATGGGCTGAATGATCATCATCTGTATCTTCAGGATCTCCAAGATCATCCATATGGTCATATTCCTCATAGTCACCCAAAGGCACTATTGAGGAATCATCTGCAAGCGGCTGGTAGAGTAGGAAGGAATCTCCCTGGTGCTCAAATATGTCAATGAGCTTCTGAAGGCGACTCCGCTTGTTTTCAATGACTTGAGCCTCCTCAGTGTTGATCTTCAGACCATGTGCTCGGAGTTGATATCTGATAGCAAGCCTTTACAGAGTGGATGTTAACCAACAGTCAAATGGGTCATTGGATGGACTCACTGCAACTCCTGGATCTTTATCCCACATGCAATCCAAGATGTTTGACCATGAGCGGTAATATCTCCGCTCTCCTCCGAAATCAGCTGCTGCTGAACCTCTGCACAAGAGGGAGCTAATGATAGACATTAGTATAGAATACATAGGATTTGTCAGGTCACAATACCTTTGGATGTCACTGTATCATATATGTCCATTAAAGTGGGGTCTTCATGCCTGTTTGATTGAGCATGACTTTCTGCCTTAAGCCATCGTTTAGTCTTCTTCTTGAACCTTGCATTGAGAGTGTCTAATATCTCAGCACTGAGATCTATACCATTATCCATCCGTTTCCACCGCTTCAGAAGTGATGGAACTGGAACATTATTATATTAGAATCAAATGGATTATAGATACGGATTAAACGGACCAATGCGGACCATCTTCTTCCAATTGGAATGGTTCATATGTGCATCCAATACCTCCTGGCGATGGGCAAGGGACATCCCACGGATGCTCCGTGAGATGTTATTGAGTGGTGCCCACAATGTCTCAATGATCTCTCCATCCACCTGCTTCGCTCCAGGGATATAGCTTGGGGAAAAGCGGGGTAAGCATGAATCTTGATGGCCATGGATATGAAAGAGGCCAATCCCAGTGCGAAGTTGCAATGAGCTAGACAGAGATAACTCCGGGCTCTTCTCCACCCTTTCCTTGAAGTGAACACCATATTGGCACATGATATCATACATGACCAAGGCCACAGGGATGTCCCCCATATTGTAGGAAAGGGCCTTGCAAAGGCTATAGTCCATATTGATTTGCCTGACATCAAACATACATCAATTATCAATTCCATACTTAGGGTGCTTAATGCGTCGGACATACCTCTCTCCCTTCTGGAAGTCAACTACAGATGTAGGGACAAAGAATCCATGACAGCATGCGGTTGCTCCGATGCCTGTAACATCAAGGTGTGGACGACTTGAATTGGCCTGTTCAATGGCCCTGTATGTGTTACATGTGCTGGGCTATGAGACTATAAGACAACAGTCACTGTCAATAGTATCTGACATACCTGGGAAATCTCTTGCCCACTATGCAGATGAGCCTTATATGAATTGGGATTTGCCATGAAGGCCATCCCCGCTGATAGCGGAACGTCCGTATCTCCTGTCCTACACCTCATGTGCTCTGCTGAGAAGTTGCCATCCATTATGAAGGTTCGGATGAGTTGATTCCTTCGAGCAAGTCAATACTGAGATATTTGACATGTTCTCAATGAATACATACGGCTTATCATTATATCTGGTCCTCCAATCATCTGGTAGATTGATGCCTGGCTGTGGACAGGCTGGACAGAATATGGCCATGGACCCTTCATTAGCGGATGTCCCTGTGTGCTGATGTCCCAAACCGCTTTCAATCCTATTCTTCAAGTCCCTCCATTGTCGGGATGCCCTCAAGAGCTGTTTGTAGAGGTTCTATATGTCTCCATCAATAAGATGTTATGCAGTATCAGGATAGCATTGATACTCACTGGGACATGGTCAGGGAACATCCGATTGGTGATGCTCTGAAGCTTAGAATAGTACTGTTGTGCAGTTGTCTTGCACTCCAGGTTGTCAGCCAAGAAGTCATCCAGAACTGAGAAGGTGAATGCAGTCTCAATCTGCTTGAAGGTTGAAGGAAATATTCCAGCTTGGAGTAGTTGCTCATCATTGGCACCAGCGTTGGGGCATATGCAGAAGAGTACATCCATATCAAAGACACCTGTTTGATTGACAACGGTGATCAGCGGGTTTCCCGACATTGTGGTCCGAGTGCATCGTGTGTTTCCCTCAGAGGGATCCAACACATCCCCAACAAAGTCAAACAATGTGTCTGAAATCCCAGGCATATCTTCAAGAGTTTGTGACGAAGGCTGCGGACCTCCCGACAAATGAGCCTGCTCTTCCTCAACAGATACAAGTGATGCAGAACGAGTCTGACGGGACGTCCGCTTTCTGCGCTGTGTCCCATCTGACACTTGGTGTCCCTATGGATATATGAGTATATGTGGGATTCATATATCTGATATGTTCATACCTCCACTGTAAGTGGACATGGCCTCCCATCATGACCAAAGCAGAGCTTAAATCCAATTGACATTAATGACATTGGTGCAAAGTGTGTGCCAGTCCAGCGGGACACCCGATGGAATGGGGATCGCATATGTGTTTGAAGGCAACATTCCTTGCAGAAGTACTTTCCTCCAATACAATCAGAGCACTTGATCTGCATCGAACTGGTACACATAGAGCAATTTGGAGCACTTGTCAGACCCTCCATCTCGAGCAAAAGGTGGATGTATCTGCTCCGCATGTCTGTCCACTGGCTCATTGGTGTCTACGAATAATCAGAAGTCCGACAATGATCATAGGAGGTTTGTGGACATACACTTTGTTGGGGCTGGGATTCCTCTGCTTGAAAGTCTTGCAAATCAGGTTCATATGGCTCTATGTGGTGAAGGGTATGTGATTCCTCTATCCCATGTGGTGAGTCCCTGGATGACTGCGACTGTACTGTCTCCATAGTGGTCTCCACTCCAGTTTGAGACATTGAAGCTTGACCTGACTTCCCCTTCTTTAAGTGGAAAGGGACTTCCTTTACAGTGGTACGGAGTCCCCGCTTAGTCTTCCGTGTCTGGTTAACAACCTCAACAACATCTCCCATGGGAATGGTGAAGGTATTCTTTGGAGGCATGATGAATGGAAATGGATAGAATGAAGATGGTGTGAATGAAAGTCAATGGGTGACATGGATTATCTCCGTTCTTAAATATACCTGAGCATCCTCAATGATCTATACACCTGGTTGATCCACTAGTGGTGTTGTCCAACCTTCAAATCTGAAACCAGTCCCAATGTGAAACCCTACATGAGACAGTACGACCACAGTACAATAGTCTACATCATGGAGAACCTTCTAATCAGCTATCATTAGTATTTCCTAATTCCGAAGACATCTCCAATGCATGATCCAACCCATCATCATGATATAAGCTATCTTCTGTTCCATGTGAAATATTGGAAACATCAATCCCTTCTGCCTCACACAGTGCCCTTACCATGAGGGAGAAGTCATTCACACTCCTGTGTATATTCTCTGAGTTGGAAATGATATCCATGTCCACCTTGAAAGGTAAGATGGATGGAATTGATTGACAATGACAGGTACACACCTCATATTCATTGAGTGAGCTTTCCTGCTCCTCCAAAGGATGTTGCACATCTGCCTTGAAAGGTAAGATGGAATAGGAAGAATTGATGGTGACAGGTACATACCACACATTGATTGATTGAACTTGTTTCTTGCTCCTCAGAAACATGTTCCAGCAGGGGTTTCAGACTGATGGTTTCAACATCACCATCTGAGCCATACATGTCATCCTCATCAAATGATTGTGTATCAGAGGGTGAGTCGTCCACAGGATCGGAAAACATGGTGGGAGTGTGGAGAGGGGGGGAGCGGGAGATCCGCTTATGTTCGTGAATGGTGCTGGTGTACCGGGAGGGCTTTGATGTGGATGATACAAGTTTGCCTTTGGATGTGTGAGACTGCATGATTGGTAGTAGAGCAATAGAGTAGCTAAACCTGAAGCAATATAAATACCATGGACATGTGAAACAGGTTTGGCCTTGCTGAAGATACATGAAACACTGCCTGAGGATCTATGGTAATTGTTAGACTACACCTCAATATATGACATGGCATGAATGTCGGACGGTCCGCTGTTTCAATGTCACATATGAATGGCGAATGAATAATACTAGACATACAATACTCTAAACACATGCATATTTGATATGATCTATAGAAGGCATATGTGATACAACCTGCCAGCTTTACTACAGAGATATTCAGCCATGTATCCCGCCTTTGCAATGTGCCGACCACTTAATGGAGATGTATTTAGGGTGTGAGTCGGGTTTATTCCGGATGGTCCGATGTATTAAGTCGCATGCCACTCAGCTTTGCAGAATCCCACATATGGGAATCAAGTCATATGATGTACAACGTCACATGTTACAGATGGGTCACATGAAGCAAATGACAGATGGATCACATGAAACTGATTGCACACACGTCACATGTACCAATTCATTCAAATAGGGAAGTCCGACTACGTGATTACAAATTGTCCTAAAACGCATATTCGATTATTTACTGTGTGGGGGGGATCTCTGGCGATGGCCTGCGTGATGCAGCACTCCCACCCGAACGCGCAACTTGAAACATATGTTAGGTGTGCATGAAACAGCCAAGAAACACAAACTACTCACCTGATGATTGGCGCAGCGGCCCACCCGTAGAGGAATGGTGTGAGGCCACGGAATGGCGAGAGGTGACGGATGCGGCCTTGGACGCAGGGGCACTCCCACCCAATCGATCCACTTGAAACGCATGTCAGAGCGGGACATCCGCTATAAGAATAATACATACCCATCACTTGGCGGGGCTCTGAAACGACGCTTGAAGTTTTCGATGATGCATTTGAACGCGCATCTGAAAGTTTGAGTAAAGATAAGGGGATTCCTGGCAAAGATGTGGCCTGGAGGCCAGGGGAATTAGTGGTGCTAGAAGCGGGCTGTCCGATGCCGGGGATAGAGGAAGAATCGACCCCCTGCTTCTCCAAGAGCACTCCCAGCATGAGGAGAGCGTCCTGCAACTTCTGGTTCGTTCGACGTCGTCCACGACGGTTCTCCTCCATCGATGTGGCCTGGTCCTTCTTCAAATCACGTATTTCGCTGGACAGTTCGTCCACCTGTTGCGCAAGAGCTTCAATTTGCACATCCACAAGAATGCCTAGATATTATAAGTGATATCTCTGGCACATTCGCGTTTGGAAATATACCGGACTTACTCGGGGTTTGCGTGCGTACGGACGAGGCGGATCAGGCGTCCCCCATCCAATGCGGCCTGATGCCCCAGGATGCAGGCGGACTGCAGGTCTTGTGTAGAGTCGCACAGGCGACACAAGCGGATGTCAAGCACCTCACATTGGCCTGGGGCTTGCACACCTTTGCTTTGCGAGTTATACATGGGCCACACATATCCTGCAGCGAATATAGTAGCCAATAAAATGATAGAATAAGTCCACAATGCTCACCAGACCCGTGGCCTCAACCGTACTATCCTCTTCAAGACGTGGGCGCTGTTTGGCACGAGGAGGGGATGAAATAACCACCTCAACTTGCGACTTGCCGGACTTCCGAGGGGTTGTTTCCTCTGACTCCACAGTTGGTTCATCGGGGCTTGCCGGAGCAGGCCGCTTCTTGTTCTGCAGGCCATACGGATGCTTCGAAGGCTCAGATGGTGGTGGATCAGCTCGAGCCTTTCCCTTGTCGGGAAGCGTTGCGCTTGCGAGGGACGACTCTGGTCTGGATGGATGAGTTGAGCCATCCCCAGGATCATCTGTGGGATCATCCGCAGGATCGTCCGCAGGCTCGTCCGCGGAGCCATCTGCAGGCTCATCCGCCGGGTCATCCGCCGGGTCATCTGCTGGCTCATCCATAGCGACTTGGCACAAGTGAGCGATGGAACAAGTGTATGCAGGGGACGTACAATCATCCACATATTCGTTGACAGGAGCCCACCACATCTTCTTCGGCTGAATACCCTCCAGATACTTGCTTAGATCGATAGATGTGTATGCTTCGTGCCAGTCCAGACTTATTATCTCTTGTTTTTCGCATAGAGATGCAATGTAATCGATGGTTACATTGTCCCAGTCTGGATCGCGGGACTCCCGCCTAGCGTTCCCCCACTCATATCCCATTACCTGGGCGACTGCATGAAGCCTGGGCTTCTTGGGGCGGTCTATATACCGTCTGAATATTGCACTAACTGTCTTCTATAACATGTATCAGTTTATTGCTCAGTATATTTATCGAACTGACTTACCAGCTCCACACTGACATGCTTGTTGAGCATGGCCAGTTGCTCAGCCGTTGTAGGGACCTCCGCAACGTGTCTAATCGCTGCCAGGCACTTAGCAGCTATCACAAGCATGACAGTCTCATCCTTCGTCAATTCTGTGACAGCTTTCTTAGCCATTGCAAGTGATGTGGCGGGGCGGGATATGCGGGGGAGATATGGGAGAGATATGTGCTCACAGAATAACCCCCAAAGAACCATGTCGGGCTCCATCGGACTTCCCACGACCCATGTCCGATGTCCAATCCCATGCTTCCAATCGAAGACAGATCACATGTACATATGCGTACACATCGAATCTGATTGGGACACGTTTGAAACAATAATATATTCGCTGAACTAGGCCTCCTCACTTCTCAGAGCACAGCAACTATGTCCGACGCTCCCCGTTCTTCCCACTCTCAGTCTCGCACATCTGAGCGATCCCAGCCCGCCCCAAGTAAGCCCCAGCCTCCTCCCATCAAGCCCATGCCTGCTCCCATCAAGCCCCCTAATCGTGCTAAGTCCAAGTCGATGGGACCTCCGCCGGCCCCAAAAGCAGCTGTGGAAGATGATGGCTTTGACTTTCTGTCAAGCGTTCCATCTCCAGTCATTCCACTCCCCAAGGCGGTGGGTAACAAGGATGTACGCACCAAGGTATGGAATTAGATCACTATATGCCTGATACATACTAACATCGTCCCCTACAGCCTGATGCGAAGAGGATGAAGGTCCGGGGTGCATCCCCACTCGACGACTTCATGGACCTCATCCCTGCATCTCAAAGGCTCGTGGGTCGCCCGCAGGGAGGTCCGGTGGGCTCCGCAGCTAAGGGGAAACCCTCTGCTGCTGTTGTTGACTTATCCCTAGTGGACTCGACGTCTGCAGAGACGCAGGTATGTCTAAGTGTGCTTTATATCATATTCACACATTACCTCTATTCTAGGATTCGGATATCATGGATATCGATGGTGCAGATCCTGAACGACTGCCCAATGTTCCTAAGACCTCTGATAGAAAGGCGGGCATTCCGAAAGCACGGGTACGTATTTATACATCTATTACACACATCCCACAGATCCTAAAGACATATGCATACAGCCCATCGCATCGGACAAGTCGCAGGACGTCCGCAGTGGGGTGACTCGCCCTGTAACTCGTAGTGCTGCGGAGCTCCCCACAAAGCCGTCTGCATCTCCCAGGACATCCGCTCCCACCGGCACCATGCATCCGATGGGTATCACCATCCCTGCCACCACAAAGCCCCAAGACCTTGGCGAATTGGATGCCAGGACAGCTGCGCTCAAGATTCGGCTTGCACAACTGTGGGAAACAGTCACCAAGCTTAGGGCTAATTTGAAAGACATAAATGACGAGCTTCACAAGGTAGTTCTTGAGATTGAACAGACTGCGGCCGCCCTCGGGTGATCCGCACTATTGCGTAGCCCATGTAACATGTCATATGTAGCTGTCAATCAAATGGAACACATAGCGGATATAGTTGGTCGGATTTCCGCTTCTCCCGATGCCTGTACCATGTTATATGTAAATGTCAATTGAATGGGCTGTATGGCGGATATACATAGCCGGACGTCCGCTTCGCCCAATACATGTACTACGACCATTATATCATCACATATGTCCACTCTGATATCAAATCCTTAAGTGCTCCTTTCTGCCCCATCTGTTGTCTCCACATGTCCATACATGTTTCACATATGTCTCATCTTCAGGTGCAGAGGTCCACTATTAGAACATTGTAATACCAAGTCATGCCATGGCTATTACACGTCAGGACATCCTCTTGCACAATATGATACCCCACATTGCTCAAACAGTTTCATTGTATTGGTGCTTGATGTCGGACCATTCCCGACCATCATCCGATTCTCTATTGTATCACAGGAACATATTTAATGACTGGCCATCACAATGAGATGCTCATATCCATCCACTTAAGCGTCACACCTAGTACATTTGTCCATCCTCTCAATCACCATACCTTGTCCATCTATCCATCCTCATCTCATCCATTATGCAGAATGAATACCTCAATGATTCTGATGGTAGCGGAGATCCCTCAAGCTTACAGAGCTATGGGGAGCAATCTGTTAACACAGGATTCTCTATTACCCCTCGAGATGGAGACATTCTACTAGAATATCTCGATAAGTTCCAAGAGGCTGATACTCATGATCGCACTAGGATTGTTGAGAAGGCTATGGGAGAGCTGTATCATCTCCGCCCTGCTAATACACCCTTTGACAAGAAGGATGCAAGAAAGGCATGTTTCACTATGAATATCGGACCATCCTTCTCATTTCCCATCCCAGAAAATCCACAAGTGGTTTTATAACCACTATGTCTGCCCCAAGCGTCAATACATCAAGTTTACTCGTAAATGGTCCGCCAGGAACGCATTCTATCATCTGAACCGTGATGAGGTCTTAAGGCTTGCAAAGGAGACCTCTGGGACAGAACCGGGAAGTCCTGCATTCATAGGAGCCCTTCAGGATGCAACCACTGCTCTATGGAATGAACTGTCTATTGAGGATCAAGAGGAGTATCAAGAGTCTGCTAGGGAGTGGTCAGAGAAGACACCACCAAAGAACATTCAATCAAGGTATGCACATATCCAAATCACCTGTTGATTGATTCCTCATATACCTCCTATGTAGGATGGCATCCTCTCTGCGTGAGCGGATCATCCAGGACTTCCAAAGTCAGCTTTATAAGACATGCGGAATCCGCTCCATTGTCCTAACCGCATATGAGGGTGAAGACAACGACCTCAAGATAGGCTTGTAAGCAATCAAATACATATCCCTTGGTCATGTCCGCTGAGCGTTGGTTGATCCGATCTTAGCAATGATGTCAACAGTATATTGCAGGATGGAAAGGACTTTCGGAAGTTCTGTCCAGACTGGAAGAGTGCTGCCCTCTGGCAGCAATGGGCTCAATTTGGGATGCAGTGCTTTGCCAAAGGTATGTTATGCCCATCATCTTGTCTCAAGTGATTACATCTAATAAATGTATGCCTCAGATACTGTGAAGGAATGTCCAAAAAGGGACCTCTCAAAGACCATCACCACCCCAATCCCCCTTGTGTTCAATGCAGATGGATTCCCGGAGCTCCCGACAGTTGTTTCCCATGATGGATATCCGTGAGTCATTCTTCAATTCATGTGCTGCAGTATGTCACATATGTGAATAAGGATATGTCACTGGAATCGAGAACCAGACCATTCCATGGGGTTCATTGTCAAGTGATCCATCTGCCTGGATAGAGGAGGAATGTATTCCATATGATTTTGAGTGGAAGGACCCATCCAAGATCCGGATTGATGAGGTCTTTCGCCTTCTAGACCATTGGAGGGATAGGCAAGACCAAGGTATTGATCCCCTGATGTGGGTTCCGACATGCCCACTCTTCAATGATACGAGGCAGCCTACAATACATAAGCGGAACATCCGACGTGCTCGACCCAAGCAATCAGATGGATCTGATGAAGAGTCCTTTGACCTTCACTATAATGAGGACTCTAATTCTCAGGGTGACAAGACTGATGATTCTTTGGATGAATCATCTGTCCATGATGAGCCATCTGACCATTCATGGGCTGCGGAATCTCCTCCACTTCATGGGTCTCAGGATGAAACTGATCCTGGTGAGTATGGCTGCTATCATGGTGTTTTTCATTTATTCATGATATATGTTTAGGGAATGACGGAACACCCGACTCTCCAGGATATAAATCTTCAAATATCAATAGATCATCATCATCAGGTTTGTACCTCATCCATATCCCATCACAGCTACCCAGATATACTAGCATCCCAACTTTCAGATATAGCAGGTCCATCAGATACACACCATGTGCAGGAAATGAAGGAACTCAATACTAGCCCACTTATAGAGAAAAGGAAACGATTTATCAAGGTGTCAGAGAAGATCAAGTGAGTACTTTCAATGCAATAGTTTCCCAGCCATTAATCCCGCTTTTCTAATCATTCTCCAGGAATTTGGACACTGGCAGGGGTGCAGCAAAAGTTCATCCTAGCTATCTAGCCAGGTAGTCTATATGTACATTTCCATACTGGAATATCTGCACATGCTTTCCACTTACTACTTAATATTCTCCTGTACTAATCTATCATTTGTTGACCAATAGTATGTGCATATGAGCTTCGGGATATCCGCACTTCCACAACCATATTCAAGTCCGGTAAATACCTGCAATGTCTATAGAGATCTTACGGGGTTAAACCACCAATTGAAAGATTGGGGACCCATTTATATCTCTACACATCCAATTAGGAAGTCCTGTCGTATATCCTTATGAGGTCCCTATCCTGTATTCACCTTATTTACTCCCCTGTATTTCCTTTCACCAACACCCACTAGCCTGCATTTGTATGTATTCACAAGCGGGAACTCCGCTCTAGCTCACTGTGCCTTGACTCTGTCTGTTGTCTCTGACACTTATAAGCAGTCACCACATACTTGTGATCAAATATTCCATTCTGCTCATTTTATTGAATATAGATGACCTCTGGATACTCCACATAGACTAGTAGCCTCTATGACCTCAATGCATTTCCATTGTATTTATGAAGTCCGTTGGAGATCCCCGACTATTTCCAACCCACCTATCGTCAGTTACACTATCAATTATCAGAGTTGTCATGATTGGTATATTATTATTAGACAACCTCTGAATAGACTACATAGTAGCCTGTATGATCTCTGTTCATTTATATTTTACTTATGATGACCCTCAGAGATCCCCAACTATCTCCGACCCACCTGTTGTCAATTAGACTATCAATTATAGCAGGTGTCCCGATTGGTATATTATTATTAGATATTCTCCCTAATATGCATAGACTATCAATTGACATTCACCTGTGATCAGACACTCCTTATGTATTCTGTTTCACTTGTATTCATTTGATGTGCTTGCACATATCTGAGTGGATGGTCTTATATGCCTGAGTCTTGCTCCTTTGATTGATTACACATCACCTTTGGATACTACACATATAATAGCCACCTCTAAGCCTTTCTATTCTGTGTTCGAGTAACTCATCAATCCCCAACTATTCCCGACTATCTCCGACCCAGCCGACGTCGGTTGGAGTATCAATTATGGCGGAATCTCCGCCGTCGGCCGGTGCCGGCTGAGTATGAACTATTAAAGAATCTCACCGTCGGTTGGGGGTATCAATTACATAAGCCACCGCTGATCATTATGTGCCATTCCCTGGGAGTCTGTGAGGCGCTGGGAGATAACAAGGCTAGGCCGAGCCGGGGCTGCGGTGTGGGAGGCAAAAGTGGGTTTAGGGGGGGATTGGGTTGAGGGTTTGGGGGCATGAGGGGGTGTGGCCTGTTTGGGCAGGGCAGAGGGTTTGGGAGGGGAGGCTGCAGGGGCAGCCAACTGGTCAACTCTCCTGGCCAGAGCGTCGACTTTGGAGACCACTGTTTCCACAGTGCAAAGGAGATCAGCAAAAGGCTGGGTAGGAGAGGGGGGGTCAACAGGCATGGGGTTCACAGAGGGAGGTCCCCAGTCAGAGATGCCGAGGAGTTCGGTGATGGGAGTGGAATGGTCAGGCATGGGAAGAATACCAAAAATGATGTCATGGATGAGGGAGGCAAACATAGGATGAGGGACCTGAGCAAACTCAGGAGCTTGCAGACAATCCGCCAAAGTGCGGAAGGCATTGATGAGAGGGGAGGGGGAGGGGGAAGCAGAGGAGATGGTGGTGGTAGGTGGAAGAGAAGCCATGCACTATGATATCATCCTGCTCTGGACTCTTCTTGTTCTCATCGCCTTGTTCTCTTTATATCCACTCCTTTGTGTCATGTATAGAACAAATGTGTCTTGTATTCTGTGACTAGATGTTACTCACCTTGTAGTACTGTCACTCCCTGTATGAGTATAAGTAGAGTACCATGTATGCTCCTGGTCCACATCAGTTCCTCACTGTTGTGTGCCAGGTATGTGATGAACAGACACATAAGTGATGAACAGCACACATAGATAGCTTACTCACAGAGGGACAAAGTGTTCTGTGGTGAGATAAGCTGGGTGGCTGGAAGCAGCAACAGGAAGGTCAAGCAAGGTAAAGCAAAGTGTCTGGCACACAAGCAGTGAGAACTGATGTTGTTACATTGGAGGAAAGGAGGCTTACCTGGCACACAAGCAGTGAGAACTGATGTGGACCAGGAGCGTACATGGTACTCTACTTATACTCCTACAGAGGGTGACAGTAGTACAAGACAAGTAACGCTAGTCACAGAATACAAAGGTGTTATTGTTCTACAAAGAGACAAAGGAGTGGACGCTTTGAGAACAAGGTAGAGGAGAACAAGAAGAGTCCAGAACTAGATGATATCATACTGACATCATAATAAAGATAATACTAAGTAAAGAACAAAGGAAAGTACAAAGGCGTTTATACAACGCAGAGTCCGGATGTATGATGTCATAGAAGTACAGTGATGTCATAGATGACGCAATGGTAAGTCCAGATTGTACAGATCAAACAGTATCTAATCTACAAGTCCTGTATATCTAATCTAAAGCAGTCCATGCTGCAAGTCCGGTCCGTATGAGCCGCTAAGTGCGCAAGGGTCACTTATCAACATCTCCCCGTGATCTACAATCTAAGTACACATGAGTCCCATGTCATCGTTGTGCTTCTGTAGCAGGACACGCGGTAGTGACTTTGTGAAGCCATCCGCAACCATATCCACAGTAGGAGTTCTAATGAGGGTGATGGTCCCCTTTTCGATGTACTCCCGAATGACATGATGCCGTATGGCAATGTGCTTAGACCGTCTCCCAGTGACAGGGTTCAAGGCTAAGTCAATAGCACCTTTATTGTCACCATGCAGTGGGATGGGGTCGTCGACCTCGTACCCGAGTTCCGTGAGGAAGCTCTGATACCACGCAGCCTGGTTAGCTGCGTCGGTCATGGCCATGTACTCTGCCTCAGTAGTGTTTTGGGCCACAGTCTTTTGCTTGCGCGAAGACCAGCTTATTGCACCATTGGCTAGTAGGAATACATAACTGGAAGTGGAGTGGCGGTCATCAGTCTGATCAGCCAGACTGGAATCAGTGTAGCCATGAAGGCCATCGCCATTGGCGCCATCATAGACAATACGCATATCCATAGTTCCTACTAAGTAGGACAGGACATACTGTGCAAGTCGCAGATGTTGTGGTGAGGGATTCGCTGCGTACTGCGCCAGACGTGACACAGCGAAGGAGATATCTGGCCTAGTGCCAATCTGCACGTAAAGCAGACTCCCAATAAGAGATTGGTAGTGAGAGATATCTGAGGCAGTTGCCTGCGACGTATATTTAACCAGGTGCTCGTCAGCACCAGCGGGCAAGGGTGTGTTGTGTGGTGTGGCATCAGACATGCCAAAGCGTTCAAGGACATCCTTGATGTAGCCAGACTGATCTATTTCGATGCGTCTGAGGGAGCGGTCGCGCACAATGCGCATACCAAGATAAGACTCTATCTCCCCGAGATCTGTCATCTCATAGCGTTCAGACAGGTCTGACTTCAAACGCTTGATACCACTCAGCGAGGGACCCAGTATAGTGATGTCATCAACGTAGACAATAACGAAGAGTGGATCATACCCCTCCCGTTGAGGCATCACATATATGCCAGCATCAGCAAACGTCCGCTTAAAGCCGAGTGTAGTGAGCACTCCATGGAATTGCAAGTTCCATGCGCGGGAGGCCTGTTTGAGACCATAGATCGCCTTAACCAGGCGACACACCTTCGTCTCAGAGCCAGTGACAGTGAAACCTTGTGGCTGCTCCATGTATATCTCCTCGTCAAGCACGCCATTGAGAAAAGCAGACTTAACATCCATCTGATGGATGTGCCAGTCCTCCAGCGCGGCCAACGCCAGAAGTAAACGTAGCGACTCAAATCGTGCGACGGGAGAGAAGGTTTCATCAAAATCTACGCCAGGGATTTGCGTGAATCCCTTAGCCACCAAGCGAGCTCTGTAGCGGCCATCCGCTTTGAGCTTAAAGACCCATTTGGATTTTACTGCCTTGCGATTAGGTGGGAGATCCACTAACTCCCAAGTCCCATTTTTAGCTAGGGCGTCCATTTCATACTGACACGCCTTAGTCCACTCGTCTGCAGCTGCAGACCGCATGGCCTCTGCATAAGTAGCAGGGTCTCGGCCTACAAAGGCAGCAGCCAATAACTCCGCATACCCCAGACGCCTGCTGCGCCATGCCGCATTGTCCGCATTGAAGTATCGCGGATTAGGTACAGGGGCACGAGCACTGCGTCTTGGTGCATTGTCCATCTCGCGCAACAGCTGACTACGCTGTGCACGATCCTCAAATCCCCCAGGCATTTCTGGTGAGGGCGGAGGGACATGGCGCATAATGCGCGTTGCACTAGGACGCGGCGGGGGTGAAGTGGGAGTGGTCTGCTCACGTTTAGGTGTGGTGGGCAGTGCTGGCAAAGCAGGTGGTGGAGTGGTGGGGCGTGGTTGGACTTGTGGGGGGTCTAGGAGCTTTTCAACATCCTCCTCCTCACTACTACTGGAGTGTGCAGGGGAGGGGGCTCGCATTGGTGGTAACGCTGGCGGGTGAGGCACGGCAGTCACTGTTGTGCTAGGCACGACTGGTGGTGAAGGTGTGGGGTGTGTCTCAACACCCTGAAGGGACGGGAAGCTACTCTCGTCGAATGTCACATCCCTGGACACTCGAACGGAGCGGGTTGAGCGGTCCCAGAGCTTATAGCCCTTAGATTCGGGCTCAAACCCAATAAGCGTGACCTCAATGGCCTTCGCATCCAATTTGCGACGCTTATCAGCGGGTACGTGCATGTACCCCTTGCATCCAAAGACGCGGAGATGTGAGACATCGGGCACTTTGCCAGAGTGCCAGAGCTCATAGGGAGTGCGCCACTTAAGCCCACGGACTGGAGAGCGGTTATAGATGTGCACAGCTGCGCACACTGCATGCTCCCAGAAGCCTTTAGACATGCCAGCTGTGTGAAGCATGGACATTGCCTTATCCATAATGGTGCGGTTAAACCGCTCGGCTTTCCCGTTGGACTGTGGTGAACCCGGCATCGTGAGGTGATGTTCTATCCCTTTCTGCTTGAGAATGTCCTGCGTGACACTCGACATGTATTCGCCACCGCGGTCAGAGTGCAGAGCGCGCAGTTTATGGCCAGACTGGGTTTCACCCCAAGCCAAATACATCTGCAGCGACTTAGCAAACTGGTCCTTCGACTTAAGGAAGTGCACCACAGTGAACTTAGTGTGGTCGTCTATGAAGGTGGCAGTGTAGGTCGAGCCTTGCAGGGACTGAGTCTGCATAGGACCAGCGAGGTCACTGTGCACGATCTCAAATTGACGAGTTGTCCTCTTGGTGGAGGACGCAGAAAAGGGTTGGCGAGTGGATTTACCCATCTCGCACCCACAGCAGACTGTGTGGGCCGTGGTAGAGCTATCTATGTCCATGCCAGTAGTGGCAGAGGGACCATGCGCCTTCAGCACCGCAGAGGATATGTGTCCCATGCGTTGATGCCAGATATCAAGTGTGGCAGCACTTGATTTTGTGTGGGCGTTGAGGCCGACGCTGGTTGCGTCCAACCAGTACAGGTTGTCCTCAAGGTAGCCTTTGGCCACACACTTTTGGTTGACAGATATTTTAAATGAGCCACTGTCAAAGGCAATCTCAGCACCCTTTTGTGCTAGGGCGCGCGTCGACAAGAAGCGCGTCTTCACCTGTGGTAGGTGTAGCACATTACTGAGGGTGATAGAGATACCCTGGCTCGTAGTAAAGACGACAGACCCGACACCCACTTGGTCTATAGTGGACTTATCCCCTAGGCGTACAGTGCCTTTGGTTGGGGTATAGTCCTTGAAGTCAGACCGATGTGGTGTGATGTGGTGTGTGGCACCACTGTCCATCATCCAACGCACACGCGAGGCAGCATACAAGGCAACACCAATTGATTCAGAGGCCCAATCTATCTTGGGTTCTACGACCTCTGTAATGGAGGCGGTGGTAGGTACTAGGACATGACTATTGGCGGCCTTGTTGCCTGCTTTCTCCTTCTCCTTTGCATCAGCCTCATCCTTCTTCCTCTTCCTGCAATCAGGCTTGATATGGCCCTTTTTGTTGCAATAGTGGCAAGTTAGACCAGAGTGGTCCTTCTTGCCCTTTTTGCCCGTCGACTTGACGGGGGCCACCTTGTTGAGGGAAGAGCCAGAGGGCCCGGCGCGGCGAGCCTCTTCCGACACTATGCGCGCAATTATTTCAGCGTGCTTGAGTGTGGAGGGGGCCCCACTGGCAAGGATGGTTGAGGCCAACACCTCATAAGAGGGCGGCAGCGCGTGGAGGAGAATGAGGCAGTATTGGACGTCAGAGACACCCATCTGCGCGTTGGAAAGGGCAACCCTTAGCTCATTGAGCTTGGCCAGCTGAGCGGCCATGGGTGCGGAGTCGTCGAGGCGGGCTTGTGTTATCTGAATCCATAAATTAAAGATGGTGGTGCTGCCCGAAGCACCTCCATATACATCTTGAAGCTTGGCCCATTTATGTTTGAACATGGGGTAGGCAGTGTTGTCTGCCACAAGCGAGTAGACGTCCGGTTTGAGGTAGAGGCGGAGGTACGCCTTGGAACGACGCTGGATCGAATCCCACTCATCTGTAGTGATGCCAGATGGGGGTGTGTCCAGGAGGAACACATCCTCAGCTTCGTGCAGCGTGAGGATGGCCTCAATGGTGCCAGACCATTCGTTCCAACCAGTGCCGTCAAACTGTGTCAGGTGAATGCCAGATGGCATGCCAAAGGTTGTGGTGTGGGCATTTGCGAGTCGCCCAGAAGCAGTGGATCCAGAAGGGGGAGGGAGTGAGCCTCCTGCAGAGCCACCAGTGGGGCTGGGAGGAGCACCAGCACCGGCAGCAGTAGTAGATGAGCCAGACATTGGGATGATTTATCTGTCGCCGAGGAGCAGTCAGCGACAGTGCTTCATAGTTGCAAGACATAAAGATAGAGGGGGTACCACTCCTGTCTGTGATTCTGTAAGGCCAGAACGCTAACGCGTCCTGCCTCCTGATAGTATGCCAGTGATACAAGGGCTGGGCCCAGGTTGGGAGAGTCCCTTTGCCATACCATGAGCTAGCTGCCAGCCAGGATGTGTCTAAGACACAGCTCGAATGGTTTGCGTCAGGGGGAAGGTGAAGGGAATGCTTTCAGAGCCCAAGGCTGTCTACCTCAGCCTCCTCGGCCTGTTGGTTGCCTCATTGCCACAAGTGGCTTTACTGAATCCTTTCCCATTGCCGCTACAAGGCAGGTATCTGGTTGCAGAACACCATAAGGTGAACACCCCCCAGAGCCTGAACCAGGTTTTACACTCCCATGGTGAGGAGATCCTGCGCCCAGTGTGGAGCACCAGAGACAGCTGGCGCTAAGCTCCACAATACACAACCCAGTGGGTCATGCACGCCTGGATATTTTGAAGTTAAGGGGCTACCAGACCCAGTCTCCTTGCGCATAGCGCAGGGGCTAGGAAAACAGTAGGGGTGAAAGTAGGACTACTGGGCAGTACATACACAGGAGGTTCCTCAGCAGAGACAAGTGGCGCCCCACTGCTCTCTGCCTTGGGCAAGGCTGGTGAGGCCCCAGACAGACCTTAGCCTGGTGTGTCCTCCTAGGAAGACAGTGACCAGCCAAGTGGAGTGGCTAGGGCACCAGGGCCCATAACCTGATGAACAGCACACATAGATAGCTTACTCACAGAGGGACAAAGTGTTCTGTGGTGAGATAAGCTGGGTGGCTGGAAGCAGCAACAGGAAGGTCAAGCAAGGTAAAGCAAAGTGTCTGGCACACAAGCAGTGAGAACTGATGTTGTTACATTGGAGGAAAGGAGGCTTACCTGGCACACAAGCAGTGAGAACTGATGTGGACCAGGAGCGTACATGGTACTCTACTTATACTCCTACAGAGGGTGACAGTAGTACAAGACAAGTAACGCTAGTCACAGAATACAAAGGTGTTATTGTTCTACAAAGAGACAAAGGAGTGGACGCTTTGAGAACAAGGTAGAGGAGAACAAGAAGAGTCCAGAACTAGATGATATCATACTGACATCATAATAAAGATAATACTAAGTAAAGAACAAAGGAAAGTACAAAGGCGTTTATACAACGCAGAGTCCGGATGTATGATGTCATAGAAGTACAGTGATGTCATAGATGACGCAATGGTAAGTCCAGATTGTACAGATCAAACAGTATCTAATCTACAAGTCCTGTATATCTAATCTAAAGCAGTCCATGCTGCAAGTCCGGTCCGTATGAGCCGCTAAGTGCGCAAGGGTCACTTATCAACAATAAGAACTATACTCACAGTGGACTGATAGTACTGTGGTGAGATATAGAGGGTGACTGGAAGCAGCACAGGGGTGTCAAGCAGAGTGAAGCAAAGTGGAAGTCTGGCACACAACAGAGTGAGAACTGATGTTAGTATTACAGGAGAGGGACTTTACCTGGCACACAACAGAGTGAGAACTGATGTGGTCCAGGGCGTACAGAGTACTCTACTTATACTATACAGAGGTGTGACACTAGTACAAGGACAGTAACATAGAGTCATGGAATACAAGGAGCGTTGTTCTACATACAGGACAAAAGGAATGTACCAAAGGAGAACAAGGCGACCAGAACAAAGAAAGTCTAGACAAGTATGATATCATAGTGACATCTCAATAAAGATAACGCCATAAAGAGAACAAAGGAAGGAGTACAATGAAATGTCCATGATGTCATTGTACATGATGTCATAGATAAGCTAAGAAGTCCGAGATTGTACAGATCATATAATCTAATCTACAGGTCCAATATATCTTATCTAAAGCAGTCCATATCTGCAAGTCCTTTAGAGCCGCTAAGTGCGCGCGGGCCACTTATCAACAGTATGTCTCCTCCTCTCTAATGTATCATCAGTTCCTCACTGTTGTGTGCCAGACTTCCTTGCTTCCACTGCAACTCACCCTGTACACCTCTCCTTCTAGCCACCCTTGATATCTCACCACAGTCTCCCTTGTCACTGTGAGTATCATCCCTATGTGTGCTGTTCATCAAGAAGCGCAGCAGCAACTTGCAAAGACCTAGTGACTGCTACCTTAACACCAGACTAGACCTGACTACCAAATGACTACCAAATGACTCTGGTCCAGCTTGCTCAGACTTGTGCAAAATTTCTGACTGCTGGCAGACTCAGCTTGACCTGAATTGACCACAGACTGACCACATCCAGACCGCTGCTGACTCATTCCGACTTTTTTGTTTTTACTAAGAGTCACATGTGACCGAATCGGTTCACAACACGCTCTGCAGATCACGTGTCCTCCTCGAAGGCAGACGTCACCGGGTTGAGGCTACGCTAGTCACCGCAGGCGTCCATGATATATGATATCCCCTTCGACAAATCGTGAATTAGAAACATAACGAAAGCACCAACTCCATGGGTAAAACACTTGTTACAACTTTCACTGCTTTTTTATCAACGTCCCGTGCAGACTCAGCAATAGCGAAACAGTTAGTTGACAAGATGTACGAGCGCCGCAAGGCAGCCGCCCTCGATCTTGAAAAGTATAACAACTACCTATTGCTCATCCTCTCGTGACTATGAATTTACCTTGTCACTCCTATAGACTTGTCCGCGAATGCCATCAACAAGGCGATGAACGACGTATCGGTCAGATCGTTGACCAACTCATCGACATGTTCTCTAGCATCACCAACGCGCTCCATGTCCGTAATGGAGGCCTGATTGGCCTCGCTGGTACCGCTATCGCCCTCAGTGTCGACATAGCGCCATATATGGAACGCTTCCTCGAGCCACTTCTTGTCTGCTTCTCTGACCCCGAGAATCGCGTGCGCTATTTCGCAGCGGAGTGTCTCTACAATATCGCCAAGGTATCTAAGGGAGAGGTTTTGGTCTATTTCAACCCTATCTTCGATGCGTTGAGCAAAGTCCGTCACATCCTTCTTTCCCACCTTGACACTCACCATCCTCCAGCTCGCCGCAGATCCTGAACTTTCCGTCAAGAACGGAGCAGAACTTCTCGATCGCTTACTCAAAGACATCGTTGCCGAGTCTGCCTCGTATTACGTTCCCCACTTTCCCGAGACAGAGAAGCACCGCACCCCGGACAGTGACAACGGGATTGTCGTCCCCCACCCTGATGACGACGGTACGAGCGTGGTGCCCCGCCGCGCATTCTCCCTTTCCCGCTTTGTCCCACTTCTCTCTGATCGCATATACGTGGTCTCCCCTTTCACACGATCCTTTCTCGTCTCTTGGATCTCCGTGTTGGACTCTGTCCCAGAGCTCGAGTTGATCACGTATCTTCCCCATCTCTTGGATGGATTACTGTGGGGATCTACCTCTCTTCACGTCTTCCTTTCCCGATTCACCTCTTTTCCAGAAAATATCTATCCGATCCAACAGAAGATGTTCGCATCGCAGCAGAAAATCAGCTTGCCGAGTTTCTACGTGAGATCCGCGAAGTTACTATCGTGCGGAAGCACCGCGAGGAGCAGCAGCGTGCAGGAGACGTGGAGTCCGAAGAGCATAACCGCGTGGATGCCGAGCGGGTAAAGGAACGATCATCAGATATCGCCGCTCTTTCTGACACGGAACGAGTCTCCTTCCTTAACGGTGATTCACCTCTTGCACTTCCTTTAGATGTGGAGAAACCGAACGGGGACGCCGAGTCAGACGTGCACGAACGGGACGTAGGAGGTACGTCTCGATGCTACATCCTTGCAGATATTCACTTTCCACAGACTGGGTCCCAGGGCAAGGTGTTCGAATCGACTATGCTGCGATCATCGAGATCTTGATTCAGCAGCTGGATCCGCAGCGTAAGTTGACTGTTCGTTGGGGTAATATGGCAATATAGCAACTCAACTCTCCAGATGACGAAATACAACAGTCAACCGCACTTCTCTGGCTTTCAGAGCTGCTGACATTCACTCAGGAGGTCATGGTGTCGTTCACTCCCCGTCTCATCCCAGCCATCCTCCCCAACCTGGCACACCACGTCCCTATGATTCAGTCTTCTGCAAATCGCACAAACAAGCTCCTCTTGAGTGTAATCCAGGCACTTCCCTCACCGTCCGAACCGCCGTCCCGCCAAAATACATTGCCGAGCGAGCGACCCGCTCCCGTAGTTGCCCGTGGCCCCTCTGCATCGCCTTCCCTTGTCCCGGCCTCCCCGCCCCCGTCGCGTCAAAATACGCAAATGCCAGCCTCGCGCGAGTCTGGTTCGGTCGAATCGCTGGCAGACCCGACTATTACACCGACTCCGAGCAACATTACGATCCAGAAGCGCGCTAGTATGCAACCCCAGACGGATGGTGCTCAAGCGCCACGTCTACTAACACCACTGGACGGTCAGTCGTCGACTGCTCGCTCGCCCACTCCTCGACCACCGTCCCCACAATCTCTGGGGAGCGCTGCTGGCCCGTCATCCGCACCCGAACGCGAAGTGCTTGCAGATGCTTTTGACTACCAGGCTACTGTGAATGCCCTGACAATACAATTTCTGAGCGAGCACGAGGAGACACGCGTCGCAGCACTCAAGTGGCTCATCATGCTCCACCAGAAGGCGCCGAAGAAGGTTCGGTACTCTACTTCTCCCAGGGCTATCATTGTTTATCCGCGTAGGACAGATCCTTGCGATGGATGATGGGACGTTCCCCGCGCTTCTCAAGACGTTGTCCGATACTTCTGAAGAGGTCATCAAACACGACCTTCAACTTCTCGCCCAAATCTCGTCTGCCTCGGACGATAGTTATTTTAAGGCATTCATGATCAATTTACTAGATCTCTTCAGCACAGATCGAAGGCTGCTGGAGACACGTGGAAGTCTTATAATCAGACAACTCTGCCTCAACCTCAGCACGGAACGCATTTACAAAGCATTTGCCGAGATTCTCGAAAAAGAAGAGGTGTGGAAATTCTTGAAACGCCAGTTCATCGAATCTAAGCAGCCATGGCTAGGATCTTGACTTTGCCAGCGTCATTGTACAAAAGCTCTCTATGATTCTCATCACATCACCCGAGCTTGCCGATTTTCGCAGACGGCTCAAAAGCCTCGAAACGCGGGTACGCTGATATTTCGACCCACCCCATACCGCCTTTTCTCATCCTACACATTCACAGCAAGATGGCCAAGCGCTCTTTGTGACGCTATATCGATCGTGGTGTCACAACGCCGTCGCCGTATTCTCTCTTTGCTTGCTTGCTCAGGCTTATGAACACGCATCCAACCTCCTTGGCATTTTGCAAGTGTTTTTCTCCTGAGCATGACATAAGCGTCTCTTATTTGAGGACGCAGCGCCGACCTCGAAATGACTGTCCAAATTCTCGTCCAGATCGACAAGCTCGTTCAACTCATTGAATCTCCCGTATTCACCTGTGCGTAAGCACGCCCACTGGATGACCTATTCACACTCACGAGCCAGGTGTAATAGATATTCGTCTACAGCTTCTTGAGCCTGACAGATACCCGTATTTGTTCAAATGTTTGTATGGCTTGCTCATGCTCCTCCCGCAAAGCTCCGCCTTTATCTCTCTCCGAAACCGACTGAATGCCGTCAACTCGGCCGGTTTCCTGCATATCGCACCCAGACCGTCCGTACACCCGTTCTCTTATACCACACAGGCTAATGCTGTCCCTAGGAGTACGGTTGCGACGGTTGCGACGCGATCAAAGCTAACACGTGACGAGATCAAGTGGCCTGAACTTCTCGCGCATTTCCGCGCCGTGCAGACGCGACACGAGCGGGCACGTCGTGTCGCGCTCGGCAGCGCGCCTGACATTAGCGCCACACTGCCAAGCTCCGCGCTTCCAGAGCGCCCTGTCCCGCGACGGCGAGTCACCGGACTCGGAGAAGTTCCGGCGCCGCCTACCTCGTCGGGAACGGGTTCTAGCGCTGCGGGGCCGAGTAATGGACGACCAGGCGCGCTCAGCCCCCTGAATCCGCGCGCAAGGGTTCAGGGTGGTGTGGCTACGACCCTTACGGCGCAGGGGCAGGTCCTCGGTGCACGGCCGAAGCGGGGGTTGAGCCTTGTGCGAAAGACGTGACGCGTGATACATGATAACAGACGATTTCCTTTGCTTTCGACTTGCACATATGCATATGTACCCACATACTTACACACCGCATAGCTTATAGGACAATTAATTGAGTGCATAACTCCGTGGATAATATGAAGGCAGGAACGGTCGAGCGACAAGTGTAGAGGCATAAGTGTATATTATGGCTTGGGCAGGAGGAGATTTTGTCGGATAGCGGCAATGTCTTGGTCCGTGAGGCCACACATACGTCGTACATACTCCTTCACACCGCCATACCGCTCGTCCAGCATCGTGATAAATGCTCGCATTGTCTCTTCCCTGCCCAGTTCATCTGTATCAAGGAGACCTTAAGGATATATAGCACGTACCTTGATGACAACATATTGTGGGCAGCTGTGGGATCTGACGCAAATATTGGTTCGCGTGCGAGCCGCGATAAAATTATAGGGCGCATTGGCTCACGCCCTATACGAGTCAAGGAATAATCGGCTGAGATCGCATCATTACCAACGCCGGCAAGCTGGAAAAGTTTTGGCCAACGTTAACCTAGGCGCTTACGGATGAGGGTACGAAGCCGATACGACACACCAACAAAAGCAAAGCGGCCGCTATCCCCGTGCGATCCTTCCCGGCTATGACGAACGAAAACCGGTCATTAGCGATGAGGGAGTGGAGAGAGGTAGGTAGCGCACCTGTACAATGGAAGAGAAAACCGTCATTGGGTGAATCGCGCACATGGCGAAGTATCGAGCCGAACGCGGGCCCGCCCGCGTCAAGGATTTCGGAATAGAGTTGCATGAACGCCTGCAGGACTCAACATGCGAAAGACGATCGGCCCGATGAGAAAATCATACCTCCGTCGTTCCGCTGGCGTAGAGTTGAAAACGTCTGTGGAAGCATGGCGGATTGGGCACGGACAGTAGCCCAAACGGAACCCGAAAAGTACTCACTGTGCCATACGTTCCGGGCTGTAGTCTTCTTTCGTGAACACAGGGGTGCGGAGTACGGTTATTCCCTCAATCTTTGGAGTTGCTGCGTCATATTTCGCAATTTCCGTGTCCGAGCGAAGGTCGAATATGGTGGTGACACCGAGGGCCCGTAGTTGTTCCTCACCTAGCATCGAGCATCATGCAATCATGATTAGAGTTAGTTGAAGTCGAAGAGGGTAAGCAATAGGTAATGACCGAGCTGTGTTACTCCAGGGAGCTCTCCACCGCGAAATATGAAGTTCGACCGCGTGACGTGCTGGCCGTCTGCAGTGGGAATCCTACCGAGGTCGCGGACGTTGTAAACGCCATCGATGGTTACGAAAGGATGTCTTGATAGCACATCCGCGACAAGCTCTGGATCCAAAGGAGCCAGCTCGGACATGTCTACGTTGAGTTGAAAAAAGAGGGTGTAAAAGAAAGACTAGAAGGGCAGCCTGAGGGCAGGCATCAAATGGCGGCGAGTCGATGGAAGAATCCAGATAAGATCAACCGCGACACTGACCACGATCGACCATGGCTCCCCTCTCTCATCCCTCTATCAAAGGTGTGCATATCATTCTTTACTGTATTTCTCGTATCAATATTTCACCCATAGACGGCTGGTTTCGCGAGATCTCCTTACAATGGCCTGGTCAGGCCATGACCCTCAAGGTCAATAAAATCCTTCACGTCGAGAAATCGCTCTATCAAGATGTCCTCGTATTCGAATCTGAAACGTACGGCAACGTCCTCGTGCTCGATGGCGTTATTCAATGCACGGAGCGCGACGAGTTCTCGTTCGTAGCTCGTCTTCCCCACTGTTCTACACCCGAGTCATGTTTCATAAAGGTATCAAGAGATGATCGCACATATACCGCTCGCAAGCCATCCGAATCCCAAAAAAGTCCTCGTTATCGGAGGCGGAGATGGGGGGGTTGTGCGCGAGGTCCTCAAACACGAAACCGTAGAACATGTGGTGCTCTGCGACATTGACGAGGTATGCACCTTCCTTCGGCTGGCGAGATGCGTAGGAAACTACATGACCACCTCCGCAGGCTGTTGTACGCGTCTCTAAGCAGTACCTCCCCCATATGTCTGCCCTACTTGAATCACCAAAAGTCAAAGTCGTCATAGGTGATGGCTTCAAATTCCTCGCGGATAACACCTCGAGCTATGATGTGATCATTACCGATTCTTCCGATCCTGTAGGACCTGCAGCTTCTCTCTTCGAAAAACCTTATTTCCAACTCCTTCACGACGCACTCACGCCTGGTGGAAACATTTCCACCCAAGCCGAGTGTCTCTGGCTACATCTCCAACTTATTGGAGAACTGCGTCGCACTACACTCGAAGTCTTCGAGACCGCAGATTACGCATTCACTACTATCCCCACCTACCCATCTGGCCAGATCGGTTTCCTGGTGTGCTCCACTGCGCCGAACCGTGATCTAAAAACAGCGTTACGAACCGTTCCTAACACTCGTTACTACAATTCCAACGTCCACAAAGCCGCTTTTGTACTTCCAGAGTTCGGCCGAGCTCTTATAGAGGAGCAGAAGAACATTACACCCCCAGTCGGTCGCGCCTCCCGCGCGCTTGCTGGGCCCAATCGGCCGAAGAAAAAGATTCTCCTCCTCGGGAGCGGTTTTGTGGCACGTCCCGCCGCAGAATACATCGCTCGCGACCCTTCCAATGACCTCACCATCGGTGCGTTCCACAACGGTTCTATCCCGAGTCTATCCTGAAGATGCGACAGCCTGCCGCACTCTAAAAAGTGCGGAGGCACTAGCCGATGGTCTTTTAGGAGCAAAGGCTGAGTCTCTCGACGTCACTAATGCTCCTGCACTCGAGGCCGCCGTCGCTGCTGTAGATGTGGTCGTCTCACTTATCCCATACGTGTACCATCCTTCGGTTATCGAAGCCGCTATCAAGGGGAACACGCACGTCGTCACGACGAGCTACGTATCGCCTGGGATCCAGGCGTTGGAAGAACGTATCAAGGCCGCTGGCATCGTCGTAATGAATGAAATCGGCGTTGACCCAGGGATTGACCACCTATACGCCATCAAGACGATTGACGAAGTCCATGCTCAAGGGGGCAAGGTATTGTCCTCGGGCTCGTTTTGGACCTACTGATTTAGAAATCGGATCTAGATCAAGCAGTTCATTTCGTGCTGTGGCGGCTTTCCGGCGCCGGAAGCGGCCGATAACCCATTAGGATACAAGTTCTCCTGGTCCTCCCGCGGCGTTCTGCTAGCGTTGCTCAATGCCGCATCCTGGCTTGCCGACGGACAGGTACGCAGCGTAGAGGGTCACGACCTGATGACATCCGCCAAACCGTATTACATCTCCCCCGCCTATGCGTTTGTTGCGTACCCGAACCGCAACTCAGCACCGTTCCGGGAGTGGTACAACATCCCCGAGGCGAACACCATTGTGCGCAACACGCTGAGGTATCAAGGGTTCCCCGAGTTCATACGTGCGCTCGTCAAACTTGGATGGCTCGACGCGCAGCCGAAGGAGTGGGTCAAAGAGGGCTTGACGTGGGCGGAGGCCACGAAGCGCGCAGCGGGCGCTACAGACGCGTCAGAGAGGTAGCTATCAGGCGGATCCCCTGCGTGGTGCGCGTCCTTTCATCGCTGACCTATGGTCCTACAGTGCGTTGATATCTCGCGTCAAAGAGGTCTGTTCGTTCCTCGACGCCTCAGAGACGGTGCGCGTCATTTCGGGCCTCCGCTGGATCGGGCTGTTCTCGGAGGAGCCAGTCGTGCCCCGCGCGGGCAACCTGCTTGATACGCTCTGTGCGCGGCTTGAGAAGCTCATGGCGTATGCACCTGGAGAGCGCGACCTTGTCATGCTGCAAAACAAGTTTGTCGTTGAGCGCGCTGACGGTACCGAGGTATGTGGTTGCTTTCTGCCCTCCTCCATGTTACGGGATTGACGGGCTGGATGTGGGTCAGCAAATCCTCACGTCGACGCTCGAGGCGTACGGCACGCCTGGCGGGCACTCTGCGATGGCCCTCACTGTGGGACTACCTTGCGGCATTGCCACCCAACTGGTTCTCGATGGCGTCATTTCGACTCCGGGCATACTGGTTCCCTATTCTAAAGAAATTTGCGACCCCATCCGCGAGCAGCTGGAAAAAGAAGGAATTGGTATGGTGGAACGGGTGTTGTAATAGGAGCTACAGTGTTACGCGGTGTATGATAGGTGACTCGACCGTAGTAGTACTTCAGAGCCGACTTGTATCCTCTCGAGCCCTACTCGACCTACTGTATTCAACTGCAGTAGTGGCTCATTAGCTTCACCTTGGCTTCACCGAATATGATTCACTGATCGTCGGCATTCGCATGAACTCCTAACGAACTCTGAACGACATGCGGGTAAGATCACATGGGATTGGATTCTAGGTCAGTAATGAGTGGGTCCTGTCTAGCAGGTGTACAAGAGACACGAGAAGTGTATACATGCGGAGCGATCGGAGCAAAACACCGAGAGATACAGTGTATGATGGGGTATTGGAAAACGAAGGAACGGGAAACCGCTAGTGATACATAAGCACGTCAAGGCGGGCGGCATATCATACAACACGTTAGGAATGGCTCAGTCTGTCTAGCCCCGCCATTGCAGTATGATGGCCATCTGAGACAACATGAGAGTCGTGAGAAGCTCAGTCACCACAGCCAATCCTGCCTGGCGAATTGTCAACATTGCCGAATAGTCGCTTGAGAGTTGCCCAGCTTCGTAAGTCGCGAGCACTTCCTTGCCGTCGACGCACTGCCGGCGCACCAATCAGCGAGGGACACGCGCAGTCATGTCGGAGATGGAAACTATACCTCCATCCTATTATTGGCGAGACGCTTCCATTTGAGCAGGCGACCGCTTCGGGACGTGAAGTACTGAGAGCTGCAGGAACCGCGGTCAGAAACGCCAGCCGTTTCTGGATGGGACTGGAAACAAACTCACGCACTAGAGCCCTTGCGGCGTAAGGCAGTTGCCATGGGCTGAGAGGGCGCATTGCCGTAGATGAGGTAGCCTGGTGCGCCAGAGGGCCCGAAATAGAAAAAGGCTGCACCGGGGCCCATGACGCCTTGGTGTTTCTGCGCCCAGGGTGCCTCGCGGCGAAGTTGTACTAGAGTGTTTGCCGTGCTGTCCACCTAACCGAACGTATCAGATAGGGTGCAGAACATACAGGACTGCGTTGTACCTCTTGGCTGGGAAGAAAAGGCAATCAGTCTCCTGGCGCATAGCGGCGAGGGTTGATTAACTCACAGTGTGAACGCGGTAAGACCGTCGAGATCCTCGAAGCTCGTGTGGAATGGATCCTGGCCTTTCTGCAGCAAGACATAGGACCGCAACGCCGTCATCGGGACAAGAAAGGGGGAGACTTGAATCCCAGGTACGATGACCGTCTGTGTAATAAGGCGGGCTGGTGAGTTGGATAATACAAGGGATGCCTTACTTGGCTTTGTCGTTCACTACCGGTGCCCCCAACCTTATTTTCCGAATGCAAAGCTCCGCAAGGGTGTAAACCATCCTTCTAGAAAACCGAAAACTGCTAATTGGACCATGAGGACCTAGGAAAACAATAAGCGGAATGGGGCGTGTGCTGGTTCCGGAGCAACATGTCCGTAGTACGGCAACCAGACAACGGGACAAAATGAGATTTGATGGCAGTTCTCCATGCTCTTACGAGAAAACAAGCACGGATCTGGTCCAGGGTTGAGACGCATCATTCGCTTGTCAAAAAAAAAAAAAAAAAAACACTGAATCGAGCACGAAACGCTGGGGCAGATAAGGAAAAACTGTTGATACCATATCGATACGCTACGGCATTAACATGTAGTCTTAAGGTTATCCGAGATGTCACGGGACACGCCACGCCCTCGAAAGTGAGGACAATGGATCCTAGCGCTTAAAGCCGTGGGGAGGGTGGCGCAGGGACGCGAGGCCCGACTCCTAATCACAAGGAAAATGAGATGGGAAATGCGCGTTAAAAAGACAGATTGGATACACACGCAGTGACAATCGTCCCAACAGATCGCGTACGACCAATTAATCGTAGACTAAGAAAGGGGGTGAACTGTAAAAAACATGCAGCAGCGGGGTTTGGAGCGTACCATGAACCATAGCTAACCACAGATGGTAGGGACATTCAGCTTTCCAATTTCACCGCCTGGACAAGCGAGAGACGAACCGTAGAACAAAGTCCAGACGAGGATGAACGAGAAAGTATTCTCTTGTCCTGGGTTGACGACCTCAAGGAAGCCACCTTGAACGTACTTTTTTGGACTGGCCTTGAGGTTGACAAAGTGGAGCACGAGGGATGTGAAAAGGGTCGTGAAGAGGAAGAGGAAGAACCCGAGCCAATTCTCGAGACCGATTATTCCAGCGACGGCGCCGGTGAAGCAGGAAGAGATGAACTTGGCGTTGTATATGGCGTTGGTGTTGAAGAGGATGTGAGGGCCATACAGCCGCTGTTGCTGGTCTTCGGGGGAGAGGGAAGACATCCGTGGCTGTTAGGTTCTCACGGTCACTCCTGCCTTCCATGTACGCAGTCCCAACTGATAAAAAGGTCAAAGTCGGCGTGCTCGGTGCGACTGGAACCGTCGGACAGCGATTCATCGCCCTCCTCGAAAGCCATCCATATTTTGTCGTGCATACCCTCGGCGCATCCGCTCGGTCGGCCGGAAAATCATACGCTCTGGGAACCAGTTGGAAGCAGACGACCGCGATACCCGCCGGTGTACGTGACCTCGTCATCCGTCCGTGCAACCCGGAGCATTTCCAGGAATGTGCCGTCGTTTTCTCGGGTCTAGACGCCGACGTAGCAGGGGAAATAGGTACGTGTATATAGTCTCGTTATGGTCCTGGCCGATGACGATCATGCCCAAACACAAGAGGCTTCTTTTCGCGCGGCTGAGCTTGCGGTGTTCTCAAATGCTAAATCATATCGCCGGGATCCCAACGTGCCCCTCGTCGTGCCCCTCGTCAACCCCCATCACTTCAGCATCATCTCCCAACAGCGCGCGCTCCACTCGCCCCCGCTTCAAAAGGGCTTCATCATCACAAACGCAAACTGCTCGACCACGGGCATCGTGATACCCCTCGCGGCGCTCGAACGCGCGTTCGGCCCGATAGAGTCGTGCATCGTCACGACACTGCAGGCCATCTCGGGCGCAGGGTACCCGGGCGTACCCTCGCTAGACATATTCGACAACGTCGTGCCGTACATCTCTGGCGAGGAGGAGAAGATAGAGTGGGAGACGCTCAAGATCCTCGGCGAGCTCGCCCAGACCGACGGCCAACTCGCGTTTGATATGCACGCGCACACGCCACTGCGCGTATCGGCGAGCTGCACGCGCGTGCCCGTCATCGAGGGCCACACCGAGACGGTCTCCGTGCGCTTTGCGCGCCGCCCTGCTCCGAGCCCGCAGCAGGTGCGCGAGGCGCTGGCTGCGTATGCACCGGCGGTGCAGTCTGCGGGCTGCCCGTCGGCCCCGCGCCATGCGATATGGGTGCACGAGGAACCGGATCGACCGCAGCCGCGCTTGGACCGCACGTTCCAGCAGGGCGCTGGGGTGTCAGTCGGGCGCGTGCGCCAGTGCCCCGTGCTGGACATCAAGTTTGTCGTGCTCTCCAATAACGTCAATATTGGCGCCGCGACGAGCAGTATCATCAATGCGGAAATGGCCATTTCGACGGGGCTGATTGCAGTATAGACGGTCTACGGTCGGAACGGTCACGGTTGTAGAGGGTCAGCAGGAAGAGTAGCTGTAAACTGTACAACAAAAAAATTCGGAAGGAGGGGCGCTAAACATCTGTCACGAAAAACACGATAGTTTTTGACGTTCTACAGATACAGTACAGTAAGCTTTTCGTACAAGACGCATTTCCTACTACAGCGCCGTCACGAGTGCCAGGCGTGCGGATACCTCTGCCTGCGCGCGCACGAGGTTTGCCAGGTAGGACATCATCAGCGTGTCCTGTTGAAAAATCAGATTGTGCACCAGCCTAGAACGACGGCGCGTACCTGGAGACTGCTCGCAAATCCGCCCTTCCCTAGCTCCTCCACACCGCCACCCAATGCGTTCATGAGATACCGGCCAAGGGCGGCATCTGCGGGATTCCCGGCGGCCGCCTCTTGGGCATATTCAAGCACACGATCGAGCATCTCGAGGACGCCCTGGAGCGTACTCTCGAGCTGCGCAAGCTCGCCGACCGGCGATGTCGGCGCGTTTTCAAGAAGATGCACTGTGAAGGGGATTCAAAAGTTGGCGGGTATCAGGTAAAAAATCGGCGCGGACGCACGTCCGCTTCGCTCGGCGTCGTTCGCGCGGAGCGTGACTGGTATCGGGACGAATACGGCGTTTTCGGGTTTTGGGAAGACGCCTACGGGAGAGCTGTGTGACGTTTTGAGAAGGAGCTCTGTCGTCGTAAAATGATGAATTTTTTAACCTGACGTATGCCTTTACGCCCGCCTCTTCGCCGACTTGCGTGCCAGTGTTGAGTGCGATGTGGATGGCAGGATACGGTGCAGTCTCTTGCGAGTAGAAATTTTGGATCAAAGCAGAATAGGTGTTTATATTTGAGCCCGTCGAGTACCTGCGCCGCCAACGATCAGTTTTTGTCAGAAGGCGAAAAAAAGGACGCGCGCACCAGCCGACAATAATCTCCTTGGGATTTACACGCTGGGAGAGCTCAAACATGGCGCGGTGATAATCCATGTCGACCGCGACCTGCTCACTGGTCTCTGAATGGAGCACCGCAAATGCGCTGCGCACGGTGACGGCCCCGTCTCCCTCACCGCGTGTTCCAAGGAGCGTGCCAATTACGCGTTGCTGAGCATCTGTTCGGCGGAGATGATGGTCGAGGATGGAAAAGAGAGCAGTCGGGTGAATGGTCACGGAGGGTATCCGACTGAGGCCTGTGTGTTTAAATCATAGAAGATGGGAAGTAGATACCACCTACTAAGATAGATTCAGATACACTGCGGAGGACGGAGGGCCCAGTGTCATCTTGCGATGATTAGATGCGCGTTAGAAAAAGGAAACAACAGGCGACGGCAACTCCCGGACCAGGTCTTCACCAAACCAACCAAACCGACACTCACCAAACGATGCCCTCCGAAGAAACAAAGGTCATGATTATTCTCACACTCTTGTTCTTCAAAGAGACATTGACGTCGACCTTTTAACAGGAACGCGTTGTTCGCGCTATTGATTTCGGCCGTGTATGTCTCGCACATCTTGTCCCACGTCACTCCTCTGAACTGGCATTTGCAGACCGTGCTCCACTATGGTTGGATTCCTTTCATCATTTATGTGGGCTACACGCGGAGCAACCCTCAGCCGTCTTTAATCAAGTGCGTCTCAAAAAATACTTCTCTCCCTTTCTTCGTATCTAAACCGACTGGGTCAGGTTGATTAGTCCGCTGGCATAGTGCTACACCCGTTCCCCATACGCACGATGTAGATACACTTAATTCTTGCCGCCCTCCAAAATCAATTATATGTCGTCGCACCCCCACTGTCTGCAAAATCATTTTTTCGTTCACACTGGTGAGTAGGCCGGCCCTAGTCAAACCGCATGATTATATACTTCAGTGGTGGTGTGCGCGAATTCTCTTCGCACACCCTGAGCTGCCCGCTGAGTTACAGCTGGGCTGTGTTGTGGATCACGAAGGCCAGATATGACTCTCATCTCATGACCTTTTGTCGTCACCATACAAACCAACTTCTGACTTGCCATTCCACCTAGTGTCGCCCCCCCCATCTGTAAGCATTGATAGGGCCCTTCTAATACACACGAATATGCTCCGCGGAATTAATACAGTGATGGGTCGTTGAAAGAATGACGGGTCAAAGTTAGAGATAAATACGACGGAGGTCTCCCGCAACAGTGATACGCTTGCAGATTGGACATACACCTGTCGCTTTGAGGCAGCGTAGCCAACACGCGCTACAGCACGCGTGCCAGCAGCCCGTGCTCACCGTCGGCTCACTGTACGCCTCGAGGCAAATACGACACCCCAACGCTGAGCCTTCTGACGCTGCACTCTGTGAACACAGCACACCTGAGTAGGCACCTAGCTTGATGTATTATAAGCTGACGCACCGCGAGTCGTTGTACCTTACTCTCCAATGCAGAGATGAGTTCCTGAGGATCTTTCCCATTCCGCGCACGCTCGATTTCCGAGTCCAAATCCACAACCCCCGCATGCCGAACCGTGTCGTGATGTCCAGATACCCCCCTGTCACCGTTCTCGGCTAGCACGTCTGCCTCAGTGAACTGCGCAGCGCCAAAGGTGCCCAAGTCGTCCCCCTCAACGTCGATCTCGTCTTCGACGTCCTGCCCCGTCCGATCGCCCACCGAAAAGCCCAGCGCGGCAGCGGCAGCCCTAGAACCACCCCTAAGCCGAAGGCGCCGCGCGCCGTCGGGTCCCTCGCTCTCCTCCCACAAATCGACGTCGTCATCATCGTCTTCCTCGGCATAACCGTCGACATCGACGTCCTGCGGCGTATCCCCGTCCGCGTCCGAATCGTCCGCACGACCCTCCGCCAGCTCGAGCTCTGCGTGCGCGAGACACGCGTCAACGTGCGCCGCGACGACGTCCGGGTCGCCATCGACGTCCCGCATGCACACGGGGCACTGCTCGCGTGCGCCTGCGCGCGCCTTTCCCTTCCCTGCCAAGGACAGGTCGTCTTCGTCGCGCGTCGCGGCGCGCAGGGCCATGTTTCGCGCTTTGCGTCGGCGCTTGATGGCACCGAGGGTCTTGGCGAGGCGCGAAGCGCAGACGGCAGAGGTTTCGGAGGTGTGAGAAGGGGCTGCGCGGCGGCGCGTGATAGACCTGTGAGAGAGAGACGCGCGTGTCTGCGTATGGATGCTCGGGTAAGGGAGGGAGCCGGACGTACGGTGCGTGAGGAGGCGCATGTGGGTCTGAGAAGGCGTCGAGATCGCCGACGTGGTCGAGGATGGTTTGCACGCGAGTGCTCTCGAGCGTGTAATGCTGCCCGAGGAGGCGGAGCGGGATGTGGTCTCCGCAGATGGGACATTCGCGCGTCTCGGCGCGTTTAGCTAAGAAGGGTAGCACGTACAGGATTCGGTGTGATAAGTGCTAGTGAGTTGCAGAAGTGGTGGGAGGCGTACCTCGCTTGATACTCGGTGAGGTGGCTACAAGGGAGGATGTCGATGCAACAATATCGTGTGCATCTGTGTCGCATTCGCCTTTGGGATCAGTAGCTAGATCCCCGAGAGCGCGTTTCTTGCCTCGCCGGCTGTTCTCCAGTACGTAGGTCAGCGGGACTCAGATGCGATACTGCGCAGGGGACATACCTGGCTGTTACGCTCGATATGGATCCGCTCTTCCCCGTGGAGATTGCGCGCATGGCCGTCGGAATTACGGAACACGTCATGCGTCCTACCTGCGAGAGGAACGAGGTGGCGACCAAGGGTGGATGCTAACTTTGTCTCACAGATGAAACGACCCGCCTGGCTCGCTCCATATAATTAATTACGTCATTCGGTTTTCGGACGGGTCCGAGTCAGGGTCGTCGGTAGGTCTCTCACTGGCCCTGGTGGCATCAACACGTTGAATTTCTGTGTTAACAGCACAGCACCGATTCTGATACCGATCCCATCAAAATGAGAATGAAAGTGTCGTTTCTTGAAAATGTGTATCACCCTCTGCACTACGACCCTCCGAGTCGTGTTTTTGGGGCTTGCCGCTTGCGTTCCTGGCCTTAATCCAGTGACAGCAACTGCAGCACCTCCAATCCGCCCCTGGTCCTCCCTGGTCCCTGGTCCTCGTCTTACCGAGTTTAAAACGTCAATTTCTTTCCCTTATTTGGGGGGTATGTAACGTCGCGACAGTCATATCAAGTCTATTTGAGGCCTCACGCAATCCGAAGTTGTGCTATCGTTCTCTACTATACGTATACGGGAAACAACTCGAATGTGTATCTATTTGTTAGTAAGTGACTCAACTCAGAGTCGAGTAACTTAAGTCAAAGTTCTACAGAAAAACGACAACTGTCGTCATACCAATCATACCAATGAGCACATACATGAATACAGAACCGCGTGCGGAATTGGTAAGACAACCATGACTTCGAAGCCTATGAGAAGAGATACTGTAGATTAAACTCGAACGGCCCCATCCTCGCCGGGCTCACCACTAGCATATGTAGGCGGCACTTCAGATCTCTCTGCACGAAGTTGTAGTACCTCATGCCTCAAAATCTCAACTTCTGACCGAAGTCTCCGAGCTTCCGATGAACCCGTGGCCACAGCCGGTAGACCATCAGGCGCGCCCTCGTCGGTGGTGGCGATTAAAGAGAGGTCGGGTGGCCCTCTGTCCGTGGGTTGGGAACGCAATCCGTTTGAGCGGAGCCGCGCAAGCTCCTTACACGACAGACCGACGGGGGTGGACACTACAGGTGGTAACGGGTTTAGTGAGTACTCCCAGAAAAACGGGCCGTGGGCCAACTGTTGCTGCCGGTCTATCTGAGGCCCTACGTCCACCGGTACCGCCGCGATAAGTGCTGACTCCGTTGAGCTGTCAGCGTATGACATCACTGTGATCTGCGTGCCCTTGTCTGTGAATTCTCGGGGGTATGAAGCTGAGTGAAGACCCAACTGATGTCGTTCTATGATTTTGTTTCCATTGGCGCCGCTTTACAAAGGCAATCGCGAGCATAACTGTAAGGCCACCTATGACGCCACCAGCAATCGCCCCGGAGTGTGATTTTGATGATGTCCCAGTCATAAGACTAGCTGTTATTTGGAAAACGGGAGCTCTGAGAAACATGTAAGTCGCGGCTCCGAAAAAAAAGGCACCTGCTATACGAACTTGAGAGCTAATGGCGCATACACTGCGCCCTGTGCTGGGCTAGAGGGAGATGCGGTAAATATGGAAAGACCCGACGGATGCAAATCGCGAGGACTCGAGCTTACCTGGCCCCTCCCAGGATAGTTGATCCATATGTGCTATCATACTTGACCGGGAAAACACCTGCGCTCTCGTTATAAGACGCTCGATTGTGAACTTTCGAGATAATATTCGTGCGTAGGTCCCGATTCGGGGTCATAGCAGCTACGAACAAGTTCCAGCCTGGATCTACATTAGCTGAGACGACTGAAAAAGCATGACTCTACTGACTGGACACGGCTACACTTGTGTCTGAGCCGAGGTTATCGACTGGCATGCCAAAATTGCTAAAGGTCGAAGTCAATGTGAGGTTGTCGATGAAAATACTTTGACAATCGTAGACCTGAAAACCAACTGCGGGGTCAGATGATTGTCAATATAAAACAGAAATGGGGAGACACTGACAAATGATTCGACGACGCTGGTGTTTAGCCATACATCGGCAAATAAATTATAACCCAATGTCCACGAGTCCGTTTGTCCATATGCCGCAAGGAGGCGTTTATCACTTCCCAATGCAAGGCTGTTCCATTGAGCATAGAGACTCGCGGCTGTACTCTATAGACCAGTCAATTTTTCTACGCGACATCTAAGAACCTTCACGGACGGAATATTTGTCAACATCGGTAGCGTGCTTGACAATTGAGCTCATTTCAGACATCGCTCTGACAGCGACGATACCCTTAATTGCGAGGTTCGTTTGATTATCGGCTGAAAGCCCATCCGCGGAGGACCTGTGTATATCACCAATAGGTTACCGGCACTTGAATAAGAATCATTGATAGAGATGGCGCACTGATCACGAATCAACAGTGTCGAGTCGGACAAGTAATCAGCCCAGGAAGTCAGGAGACCATACTGTCCACTATTGTTGGTCGTTTACATGCACCAGAGAGGAGCTGATACGTACGTATCTGCTGATCAAACTACCATCTCCACAGGCACGAGCGTGGGCATAAGTCATGATCAACATATTTCCTGAATCTTTGTAAGGAATAAGCATAGATCGGTGATACCCAAGACCGGCGAGAGAGGCACCAACGTTCTACTCCTTGGTCATGGGTAGAATTGTTGATCGTGACGTTAGGGTAATTCGTCCCTTTACGTTCCCGGTAATCAGCCTTCGGTTCTTAGTTTCTCAGATTCCATAATGTACCTAGATCAGGAGCAGCGTACGGGTTGGTGTAGTTGAGGGGTGCTTGAAGCCGAAACAGTGGCTCGAGAAAGAGTCCACCTAGTTTAGGGTCAATGTACATGAACGCTGGGAATGCAGAATATAGTGTCTCGACCGCATTAACCCGGCTTGACAGAGTCAGGATCTATCGCTCACTCGACGCACGAAGTCCACTCACTTTGGTCTTCCACCCACCGACATTCTTCATGAACGCCATCACATCAGACTTATTGAAATTACCACTTGCATCAGTCCCGACTGTCAGTTGAGTGCTGCCATATACTTGCGCGGTCGCAAGAGAAACCAAATCTCCAAGCAGTCCAGAGATAGGCGCGGCCTCCTCGAGTATCTTTGAGTCCAGTCGCTGGGCCCTTAAAGACGCACCGGTGAAATCATGAGAAAGTCAACGATCTTAGATATGATGAGACACATCATCTGTTGATGAATGCGGATAGCACTGACTAAGGATATGTCATCAGGATATTGGGTCTTGTAGAACAGACTACGTTTGAGTGGCTCCAGATAGGTCTGTGTAATTGATGGCTGGGTCTGTGATGTACCCGACAGCCCAGACGACGGGTCCTGCGTCGCTTGGATGATGCCTAGATTGCGTGATATGGCAAAAACTGCGAGGTTGGAGCGATGGGACGAAAATTCGTGTCCGTTTGGTTGTCCAACACCCCATTAAGCTGGAATAATTCACGGGAAACCGAATCCTGAGCTGTCTTGTATGTGATGTCGCCACCCTAGATCACCGACCATAAGTGGCAAAACCGTGCCATGCGTCGCCACTCACGCTCTTCATGGCATAGTGCAACGTGCCCCATTCCGCTTGAGTGGAGATTTCGTTGAACACGGCTGGGTTTGAAGTTTGACCGTATGGTAGATGACGTCGTTATTAGTTGTCGTGCTCCATACAACTCCTGGCTTCGATCCGCTGACAACCATTCTGCGACAAGTTTGAGACACGATGGAGGAACAACGATTACATCGCCCACCTCACTGATATCCGAATACACCTGCACAGCGTGCTGCACCATCCAGTGATTTGGCAGTCAATGACATATATGAGAATGGGATCGATTGCTTCACCCAATCTCCAGGCTATGACCAAATTGTGAGTACGACATAAAGCAATTCTGGTTCGGACCTCGATCGGATTCAGAAAGGTGAGGTTAAATTGCATGGGTCCAGCTTGTGAGATGAGCTTTGTCTGCGTTGGTGAGATTAGCGTGTTGGTGAGGTTTGAGGTTACGTTGATGGGATATGGATATCCCAGTAATGAGTAAGTTATATTGTCGACACGGACGAGGACGGGCAGGTTAGGGCTAAAGTAGTCAATTTGGTGTTGTGCTGAGCGGAGAGACATACGTTCAAATTCGGATCCTGATCAGGTAAGAAGGTTGATGAGCAGAGGTTGTCGGCCATAGTGCTCCGATATTTTGCCATTGATGAACATCCAACAACTGAGGTATGGGAGCGGACTGCAAGAGGGATCGCCGCAGGATAAAGCGTCTGCTGAGCCCTTCCGTAATAAAAAGGGAAACAGCGAAATTAACAAGTGGATCATTTGTGCCTATCGTTGGGCCGTCGCTGAGGTTCGCCAGTGACCACCCGCCACAGAGTAGCACAGGGTTAAGTTAGTCACGATATCTTAGAGGTATGGACAGTTAAAATGGGGCAAACGACTGCGAAAAACTTGTGTGTGGGGCCGCGTCTGCACGAAAGACGACGCTACTTAGCCATAAGTACAGGGAACCTAAGTAGAATACTAAATGCTCACCTCAGTTACTGTACACTGGCGCACTAAGGCAGAAATCGAGGTACTACTGTACGAAGGCGAAGGGCTTATAAACTAGAAACTGTACACTATATTCTTAAATTTATGTTCCGATTCTGCATCCGCAGCGACGATGTAACGAATCCGTGGACATCTGGTACCACTGGGAGAGAACCTGGGAAGCTGATCCGAGGAAGTAATCAATCTATAAGGAATACAGATAAATACGAGGGATGTCGCGCGGGTTTTCACCACTCGCGCGGAATAACTGATACGAATGAAAAGAACTTGAAATCGAAGTTCACAATGGCCGATATTTCAACACCCCCCTCAAACCGCGCAAAGTCCGAGATATTCGGCTGAGTGCTTGACCTTCAGCGAGGGGTGTGCTTTGGTCAGTGCATCCACGACCATGTCGGCAGTCGGCCAGTACACGATGAGCAATGCGCCATTCTCCACCACCCAACGAATGAAGTGCAAGTGCGCGTTGATGTGTTTGGTGTGCGGGTGGAAGTGGTGGTCTTTTGTCAGCGCGATCGCCTACTGGTTGTCTGACAACGACGTCGTCATGTCTGCTATGAGCTCGAAGTCGGCCAACAGAGTTCCGGAGCCAGGGCTTCCTTCATTTCGCGTGTCACCGCGATGTAATCGCTTCGGTGGTCGAGAGCGAGGCGATCTCCTGCTTTTCGAAGACCATGACGCGGCCTCACTGTCGATGAGGAATGTGTATCCGGTGATCGCACGGCGGTCGTCGGTCGTGCTACCGCCGGCGTCTGCGTACCTGACTAGCACATGGCACGTCTCACCGTATGTGGGCCACAGGTCACTCGTACCTGTGAGATAGCGAAAGATGTACTTTACTACGGCGACGGTCGAATGCGTCATCCCAGAGTCGGCGGAGACTGGCCACAGTGACCACTACGAATGGGATGCCGGAGGAGCAAGTGGCGAGCGCTACCCAGTTGAGCGCTGTAGTGAGTAATAGACTTCGGTCCGAGGGGAAGTGTAGATAGAAGTGATAGAGAAGAGAATAGGTAACAAGGAAACAGGAGAGACAGAGGCGTGGACGTGGACGCAGATGGAAGTCGTTATAGTAACGCAAAGATAAAAATTAGATGTTCATTTTCGTATGGGCATAAGATATTGATCGCGGGCCGTCCTTACGATGCGCCGAATGAGTTTTTTCTGCCAGTGCCTGACTGACTGCGCATCGAGAACGCTATACAGGATCCGGCGGACGGCGGTGTAACGTGAAACCTACCAGAGTCGCCGAGTCGGAAGTGTCTATACTCGCAACAAAATAACTTCTCACCACCCGTTTACTTTCCTCAGTCACGGTGCTGGGACGGCAACGAATTTGAGAAAGCAGACCAAGGATCTGAAGCGAGATGTTGGCATCGAGACGAGCCCAAATTCGCGTGGGTGACCCGGACAACTTCTTTCCGCTCACGTTGGCCACATAAGCACTGCACGTCCTTTTGCTTCGACGACATAGAAAAATACAAAGACAGAAGGAGCGAACTTGCACTGGCACCATACGCAAGTCAGCAGGACTCAGACGCGACACGGCACACGGCACAGTGAGGACGCGCCCGCCGTTACGCTCGATATGGATCCACTCTTCCTCGTGGAGATTGCGTGCATAGCTGTCGAGATTGTGGACCACATCATGCGTCCTACCTGCGAGGGAACGAGATGGCGACAAGGGTGGATGCTGATGCTCTCTGTCCGAGTCGAACACCGGATGAAACGACCCGCCAGCTTGTAATTGATTAGTCATTCTAGTCGTTGTCTCATCAACGTTCTGATTCAGGTTTGGATTTCCGATATTCTCCGCCATGCTTGTACTTGGGGCGTCTCATTCCTGGCCGGGTAAGTCCTCCCTAGTCCTGGTTTTTGGTAGGACTATTTCAACAGGAGATGACTCGAGCAAGGACCGAGTTCAATTCTTTTCCCTTATTTGGAGGGTACGCAAAGTCGCAACAATGTCTATTGTTCCCTTCGAGGTTTCGCGCACTCCGAAGTTATAGTCCTGTTGCACTCTGGCTCTCTACTACAGTATACGTTGATTGCCTATCGACATCAGCGCTTATGCATATAACTATAGGGTGTGTACTCGCTTATAACAGGTCCCAACCACCAATATGCCAATTTGTCCAGCCGTACCACCTCGATGAACTCCGATCGACAAAATTGGAATATTTGTGAGAAGAAATAGACTATACAACCCCGCCCTCGCCGGCCTCACCACTAGCATATGTAGGCGGTGCTTCAGATCTCTCTGCACGAAGTTGTAGTACCTCATGCCTCAAAATCTCGACTTCTGACCGAAGTCTCCGAGCTTCCGATGAACCCGTGGCCTCAGCCGCTAGACCCCCAGGCGCGCCCTCGTCGGTGGTGGCGATTAAGAGAGGTCGGGTGGCTGTCTGTCCGTGGGTTGGGAACGCAATCCGTTTGAGCGGAGCCGCGCAAGCTCCTTACCCGATAGACCGATGGGGGTAGACACTACAGGTGGTAACGGGTGTGGTGTGCACTCCCAGAAAAATGGGCCGTGGGCCAACTGTTGCTCCCAGTCTGCCTGAGGCCCTACATCCACTGGTACCGCCGCGATAAGTGCCGACTCTGTTGAGCTGTCAGCGTATGACATCACTGTGACTACGTGCCCTCGTCTGTAAAATCTCGGGGTATGAAGCTGAGTGAAGACCCAACTGATGTCGTTCTATGATTTTGTTTCCATTGACGCCACTTTACGAAGGCAATCGCGAGCATAACTGTAAGGCCACCTATGGTGCCACCGGCAATTGCTCCAGAGTGTGATTTTGACGATGTCCCGGTCGCCGTAGTAAGATTAGCTGTTATTTGTACAACGGGAGCTCTGAGAAAAATGTAAGTCGCGGCTCCGAAAAAAAGGCACCTGCTATACGAACTTGAGGGCTAATGGCGCATACACTGCGCCTTGTGCGGGGCTAGTGGGAGATGCGGTAAATATGAATTAAAACCCGACGGATGCAAATCGCCAGGAGCTCACCTGGCTCCTCCAGGATGGTTATTCCTATGGTGCTATCATACTCGATCGGGAACACGCCTGCGCTCTTGTTATAAGCTCGATTGTGAACTCTCGAGATAAGATTCGTGCGTAGGTCCTGATTTGAGGTCATAGCAGCTACGAACAAGTTCCAGCCTAGATCTACATTAGCTGAGACGACCAAAAAGCATAACTCTACTGACTATACAGCGGTGCCGGTGTCGGAACCGAGGTTATCGACTGGCACGCCAAAATTGCTAAAGGTCGAAGTCAATGTAAGGTTGTTGATAAAACTGCCTTGACCATCGTGACCTGAAAACCAACTACGGAGTCGGATGATTGTCAATATAAAACAGAAATGAGTAGACACCGACGGATGATTCGACGACGCTGGTGTTTAGCCATACGTCGGCAAACATATTATAACCCAAAGACCACGAACTCGTTAGTCTGTATACTGCAAGGAGGCGGTTATCACTTCCTAGTGCAAGGCTCTTCCATTGAGCATAGATACTCGCGGCTGCACCCTATAGACCAGTCAATTTAGCCACGCAACATGTAAAAAAGCCTCTCGGAGTCACGGACGGAATACCTGTCGGCATCGGCGGCGTGCTTGACAATTGAGCTCATTTCGGACATCGCTCTGATAGCGACGATACCCTTGATTGCGAGGTTGGTTTGATTGTTGGTTGACAGCCCATCCGCGGAGGACCTGTGTATATTGTCAATAGATTATCGTCAATAGGTTATCAGCAATAAGAACTGTTGACAGAGACGACGCACTGATTGCGAATCAACAGTGTCGAATTGCATAAGTATTCAGCCCAGGAAGTCAGGAGATCATACTGTCCCGTATTGTTAGCCATTTACATGTACCCGAGAGGAGCGGATACGTACGTATCTGCTGATAAAGATACCATCTCCACTGGCACGAGCGTGGGCATAAGTCATGATCAACATATTCCCGGAATCTTTGTAAGGAATAAGTTAGATCAGTGATCGCGCGCAAGACCAGCGACAACGATAGTACCAACGTTCTACTCCTTGGCTATGAGGGTAATTGTAGATTGTGACGTTAGGGTAATTCGTCCCTTTGCATTCTTGGCAATCAGCTCTCGAAACTTAGTCTCTCACGTTCTAGAACCCACCTAGATCAGGAGCGGCGTACATGTTAGTGTAGATGGGGACTGCTTGCAACTGAAACAGGGGTCTAGAAAGAGCCCACCCAGTTTAAAATCAATGTACATGAACGCTGGGAATGCAGAGTACAGCGTCTCGACCGCATTAACCCGGCTTGACAGAGTCAGGATCCTCCCACTCGACGCACCAAGTCGACTCACTTTGTTTTCAATCCACCGACATTCTTCATGAACGCCATCACATCCGACATATGAAATTACCACTTGTGTCAGTCCCGACCGTCAGTTGAGTGCTGCCATATACTTGCGCCGTCGCAAGAGAAACCAAATCTCCGAGCAGTCCAGAGATAGGCGCGGCCTCCTCGAGTATCTTCGAATCTAGTTCTTGTGCTCTTGAAGACGCATTGGCGAAATCGTTGAGAAAGTCAACGATCTTATATATGATATGAGACATTGTCTATTGAAGAATGCGAATACTGACCAAGGACGTGTCATCAAGATATCGGGTCTTGTAGAACAGGCTACGTTGGTGGGTGACACCATATGGGTCTATGTAATTGATGGCTGGGTCTACGATGTACCCGACAGCCCAGACGACGGGATCCTGCGTCGCTTTGGATGGTGCCGAGATTGCTTGATATGGCAAAAACTGTGTGGTTGGGAGCGATGGGACGAAAATTCGTGTCCGTTTGGTTGTCCAACACCCCATTAAGATGGAATAATTCATGGGAACCAAATCCCGAGCTGTCTTGTATGTGATGTTGCCACCCTAGATCACCGACCATGAGTGGCAAAATCCGTGCCACACCACCGCCACTCACGCTCTTCATGGCATAGTGCAACGTGCCCCATTCTGCTTGAGTGGAGATTTCGTTGAAACACGGCTGGGTTTTGAAGTTTGACCGTATGGTAGATGACGTCGTTATTAGTTGTCGTGCTCCATACAATCACCTGGCTTCGATCCGCTGACATCCATTCTGTGACGAGTTTGAGACACGATGGACACGGAACAACGATTATTGCATCGCCTACCTCCACTGATATCCGAATACACCTGCACAGCATGTGCTGCGCCATCCAGTGATTTTGGCAGTCAATGACATATATGAGAATGGGATCGATTGTTTGACCCAATCTCCAGGCTATGACGAAATTGTGAGTATAAGGTCATAAAGCCAATTCTGGTTCGGACCTCGATCGGATTCAGAAAGGTGAGGTTAAATTGCATGGGTCCAGCTTGTGAGATGAGCTTTGTCTTCGTTGGTGAGATTAGAGTGTTGGTGAGGTTTGAGGTTACGTTGATGGGATATGGATATCCCAGTAATGAGTAAGTTATATTGTCGACACGGACGAGGACGGGCAGGTTAAGGGACTAAAGTGCAGTCAATTTTGGTGTTGTGCTGAGCGGAGAGGTGACATACGTTCAAATTCGGATCCTGGTCAGAAGGTTGATGAGCAGAGGTTGTCGGCCATAGTGCTCCGAGATTTGTGCCATTGATAGTGAACATCCAAGAACTGAGGTATGGGGAGCGGACTGCAAGAGGGATCGCCGCAGGATAAAGCGTCTGCTGAGCCCTTCCGTAATAAAAAAGGGGAAACAAGCGAATTAACAAGTGGATCATTTGTGCCTATCGTGGGCCGTCGCTTGAGGTGTCGCCAGTGACCACCCGCCACAGAGTAGCACAGGGTTAAGTTAGTCACGATTATCTTAGAGGTATGGACAGTTGAAAATGGGGCAAACGATTGCGAAAAACTTGTGTGTGGGGGGGCCGCGTCTGCACGAAAGACGACGCTACTTAGCCATAAGTACAGGGAGACCTAAGTAGAATACTAAATGCTCACCTTAGGTTACTGTACACTGGCGCACTAAGGCAGAAATCGAGGTACTACTGTACGAAGGCGAAGAGCTTATAAACTAGAAACTGTACACATATTAACTTTTTAAATTTATGTTCCGATTCTGCATCTGCAGAGCGACGATGTAACGAATCCGTGGACATCTGGTACCACTGGGAGAGAACCTGGAAGCTGATCCGAGGAAGTAATCAATCTATAAGGAATACAGATAAACTACGAGGGAATGTCGCGCGGGTTTTCACCACTCGCGCGGAATAAACCTGATACGAATGAAAAGAACTTGAAATCGAAGTTCACAATGGCCGATATTTCAACACCCCCCCTCAAACCGCGCAAAGTCCGAGATATTCGGCTGAGTGCTTGACCTTCAGCGAGGGGGTGTGCTTTGGTCAGTGCATCCACGACCATGTCGGCAGTCGGCCAGCAGTACACGATGAGCAATGCGCCATTCTCCACCACCCAACGAATGAAGTGCAAGTGCGCGTTGATGTGTTTGGTGTGCGGGTGGAAGTGGTGGTCTTTTGTCAGCGCGATCGCCTACTGGTTGTCTGACAACGACGTCGTCATGTCTGCTATGAGCTCGAAGTCGGCCAACAGGCCGAGTCAGGTTCCGGAGCCACAGGGCTTCCTTCATTTCGCGTGTCACCGAGATGTAATCGCTTCGGTGGTCGAGAGCGAGGCAATCTCCTGCTTCTTCTTTCGAAGACCATGACGCGGCCTCACTGTCGATGAGGAATGTGTATCCGGTGATCGCACGGCGGTCGTCGGTCGTGCTACCGCCGGCGTCTACGTACCTGACTAGCACATGGCACGTCTCACCGTATATGGGCCACAGGTCACTCGTACCTGTGAGATAGCAGAAGATATACTTCACTACGGTGACGGTCGAATGAATGCGTCATCCCAGAGTCGGCGGAGGACCTGGCCACGGTGACCACTGTGAATAGGATGCCGGAGGGGCAAGTGGCGAGCGCTACCCAGTTGAGCGCTGTAGCGAGTGATAGACTTTCGGTCCGAGGGGAAGCATCGATAGAGGTGATAGAGAAGAGAATAGGTAACAGGGAAACACAGGGGAGATAGAGGCGTAAACGTGGACGCAGATGGAAGTCGTTATAGTAACGCAAAGGTAAAAACATAGATGTTCATTTTCGTATGGGTGTAAGTTATTGATCACGGGCCGTCCTTACGATGCGCCGATGAGTTTTTTCTGCCAGTGCCTGACTGACTGCGCATCGAGAACGCTATACAGGATCCGGCGGACGGCGGTGTAACGTGAAACCTATCAGAGTCGCCGAGTCGGAAGTGTCTATACTCGCAACAAAATAACTTCTCACCACCCAATTACTTTCCTCGGTCACGGTGCTGGAACGGAAACGAATTTGAGAAAGCAGGCTAAGGATCTGAAGCGAGATGTTGGCATCGAGACGAGCCCAAATTCGCGTGGGTGACCCGGACAACTTCTTTCCGCCTCACGTTGGCCACATAAGCACTGCACGTCCTTTTGCTTCGACGACATAGAAAAATACAAAGACAGAAGGAGCGAACTTGCACTGGCACCATACGCAAGTCAGCAGGACTCAGACGCGACCGGGCCACACGGCACAGTGAGGACGCGCCCGCCGGTTACGCTCGATATGGATTCACTCTTCCTCGCAAAGATTGCGCGCATAGCTGTCGAGATTGTGGACCACATCATGCGTCCTACCTGCGAGGTGAGCGAGATGGCGACAAAGGGTGGATGCTGACTCCGTCCGAGTCGAACACCGGATGAAACGACCCGCCAGCTTGTAATTGATTAGTCATTCTAGTCGTTGTCTCATCAACGTTCTGATTCAGGTTTGGATTTCCGATATTCTCCGCCATGTTTGTACTCTGGGGCGTCTCATTCCTGGCCGGGTAAGTCCTCCCTAGTCCTGGTTTTTGGTAGGACTATTTCAACAAGAGATGACTCGAGCAAGGACGCGAGTTCAATTCTTTTCCCTTATTTGGAGGGTACGCAAATTCGCAGCAATGTCCACTTGTTCCCTTGGAGGTATCGCGCACTCCGAAGTTATAGTACTGTTGCACTATGGCTCTCTACTACAGTATACGTTGATTGCCTATCGATATCAGTGCTTATGCGATATAACTATAGGGTGTACTGTACTTGCTTTAGTTGCTTATAACAGGTCCCAACCACCAATATGCCAATTTGTCCAGCCGTACCACCTCGATGAACTCCGATCGACAAAATTGGAATATTTGTGAGAAGAAATAGACTATACAACCCCGCCCTCGCCGGCCTCACCACTAGCATATGTAGGCGGCACTTCAGATCTCTCCACACGAAGTTGTAATACCTCATGCCTCAAAATCTCGACTTCTGACCGAAGTCTCCGAGCTTCCGATGAACCCGTGGCCTCAGCCGCTAGACCCCAGGCGCGCCCTCGTCAGTGGTGGCGGCTAGAGAAAGGTCGGGTGGCTGTCTGTCCGTGGGTTGGGAACGCAATCCGTTTTGAGCGGAGCTGCGCAAGCTCCTTACCCGATAGACCGATGGGGGTAGACACTACAGGTGGTAACGGGTGTGGTGTGCACTCCCAGAAAAATGGGCCGTGGGCCAACTGTTGCTCCCAGTCTGCCTGAGGCCCTACATCCACTGGTACCGCCGCGATAAGTGCCGACTCTGTTGAGCTGTCAGCGTACGACACCACTGTGACCTACGTGCCCTCGTCTGTAAAATCTCGGGGATATGAAGCTGAGTGAAGACCCAACTGATGTCGTTCTATGATTTTGTTTCCATTGACGCCACTTTACGAAGGCAATCGCGAGCATAACTGTAAGGCCACCTATGGTGCCACCGGCAATTGCTCCAGAGTGTGATTTTGACGATGTCCCGGTCGCCGTAGTAAGATTAGCTGTTATTTGCAAAACGGGAGCTCTGAGAAAACATGTAAGTCGCGGCTCCGAAAAAAAATGCACCTGCTATACGAACTTGAGGGCTAATGGCGCATACACTGCGCCTTGTGCGGGGCTAGTGGGAGATGCGGTAAATATGAATTAAAACCCGACGGATGCAAATCGCCAGGAGCTCACCTGGCTCCTCCTAGGATAGTTATTCCTATGGTGCTATCATACTCGATCGGGAACACGCCTGGGCTTATGTTATAAGACGCTCGATTGTGAACTCTCGAGATAAGATTCGTGCGTAGGTCCTGATTTGGGGTCATAGCAGCTACGAACAAGTTCCAGCCTAGATTCACATTAGTTGAGGCGACTGAAAAGGCAGAACTTTACTGACTGGATACAACGGCGCCGGTGTCGGAACCGAGGTTATCGACTGGCACGCCAAAATTGCTAAAGGAAGTCGAAGTCAATATGAGGTTGTCGATGAAACTGCTTTGGCCATCGTAGACCTGGAACCAACTACGGAGTTGGATGATTGTCAATATAAAACAAGAATGAGCAGACGCTGACGGATGATTCGACGACACTGGTGTTTAGCCATACATCGGCAAATAAATTATAACCCAATGTCCACGAGTCCATTTGTCCGTATGCTGCAAGGAGGCGTTTATCACCCCCTAGTGCAAGGCTCTTCCATTGAGAATAAAGACTCGCAGCCGTACTCTATAGACCAATCAATTTCGCTACGCAGCATCTAAGGAATCTTTACGGACGGAATATTTGTCAACATCGGCAGCCTGCTTGACGATTGTGTTGAAATGAGAGAGTGCGTCCACGCGCGAGTTACCTCGGCGTCGGGCATGAGTGAAACGCGAGGTGTAGTCTCGCATCACGATCCTTAGATACGATTCGGACTTTACTTTACGAGTATGATCAGGGACAATCCTTTGCCTCTACTTAGTTGAGATATCATCGGTACTGGTGATTTCACGTGTAGTAGTTACGTTCTTTACGATGTATTTAAGTCGCCTTACGCGCACCTGGTACTTCAGTCGTTTCTGACAACGGTGCCAGGCAAGTAGTTTTATTATCCTGTCTAATACAGTCGTTTCTGACAACGGTGCCAGCCCGCTGCGTTTTATCAGGTTATGGGCCCTGAGCCCCTCGTTGCCTGAAGTCAAGTCTAACTCGCCGTTCTTCACACTGTGAGTCTACCCTCTTATATTGCCTCCGACTCGGGTCGACCTCTGCGCATTGGGGCGCAAGTCACTCGAGGCCCGTGCTGGGGCCTAACACGCCTTGCTCGACCTGCGTTACGGACCCCAGGCGTGGGGAGACGCGTGGGGAGAAACTCCCATCCCTGTGCGCATTAGTATCTGCTTCTATCCTTCCGGGTTTTCGTCCCGATGCGGCCCTATAGGCCATGATTTTTAGGCGGGACCGGGGGAGCCCGGTCTGGCTATAGGCCCAGTCGAACGGTTGGCCGTTGCTGCCCATTAAGTTGGGAGCGGTTTTGGGGTGTCAAGGCCGGGCGGTAGTCATTCCACCGAAGCACTTGCCTCTGTTACAACTGCGCTGCGCTAGAATATCATTAGTAGTACTTACATAGGAAGCTGGAGGCGAGGCCTCTGCCAGCGGGGTCACTCCCTGTAGGCACGCTAAGCCATAGCGTTCCTTTCCGTGCACCATATGTGTTAACCAGGGACTCCCCCAAACAGCACGGATGGCGGGTTTTCAGACCCGTGTCTCCGTGGAATCTGCTGTGGGCGGCTCCTCTCTGGCACGGAACTCCCTGGACGCCTCTGAGTACATTGTCTAGCCGAGCACGTCTTGTTGTAGAACGGTGTTGCTCGGCATGCGCTCATGCCATCCAGTAGGGGTAGTAGTCGTATAACTATTATCGGTAGAAGTCGCACACATGGGGCAGGACGCGATAGCGTTCTGGCCGTTACAGTTACACGGGCTGGAGAGGTCATGTGACCTTGGCTCGACAACGATCTGTCGCTGATCGCTCCTCAGCGACAGAAACCATCCCTTGAATAAACCATGTCTTCTGGCACATCATCTGGGAGGCGTCCTGCACCCCCCGCTCCTGCCTCTGGCTCCGGTGGCTCTGGCTCCGGTGCGTCCGGAGGAGGTAGCTCGTCCAAACCAAGCAAAGTGCCTGCCGCACGCATCAAGGCCGCAGCGACCAATACTTTTTCCATGCCTTGGGGCACTCATCTCGAAGTTCTGTCTGGTCAGAACTGGAATACGTGGTCGGGCGTGCTCACTGCACTCCTGCAGTTGAATGATGTAGATGATATCCTCACTCACACTACAGTTCCGTCTGGAGTCGACACAGATGACTGGACTTCCATTCAGAGGAAGACCTTAGCCATTCTGCGGTTATACTGTTCCCCGGACGTTTATTCAATCGTGGAGTCAGACGTCGACTTGCCCTCCTTTAAGGAGAAGTTCGATCGTCTTCGCGAAACCTATGGCGGTGTCGGCTACACTGCCCTCTTCAACCTCTGGATCGAGCTCACGCAGGCGCGTCTCGATGATACTTCCCCACTCGCCCCTCAATTGGCGAAACTTAACGAAACTCGTGTCAAGTTATCCAACGCCGGTATGGGCGTTTCCGATATGCAATACTCACTTATCCTCCTTAACGCGCTACCCAAGTCTTACGAGGTAGTCGCGTCCACGCTCCTTGCTTCTGGATCCGCGTCTTCCTTAAAATATAGCGAGATTACTGCTCGCATCCTCAATGAAGAGGGCAGGAAGTCGGGTCCCTCGGCCTCTCTTAACGCGGCGCGCACTGGCAAAAATAAAGACAAAATAACATGCCAGTACTGTAATAAGAAAGGGCATCACCAGCGCGATTGCCGCAAGAAGAAGAAAGACGATGCCGAAAAGAAAAAGGAGGAGGAAGAGAAGAATGATAGTGCGGACGGCAGTACTGAAAGCGGTACAGAAGGCAGCGACTCCGGCTCTGCGTAGGAGTCAAACGCTTGTATTCGTCACTGCTCAGTAAATGAAACGTTTGACACAGTTTTCGTATTCTTGGGTGCCATAGTGCACCGTCGGCGAGCGTCGCAAGTGGGATGCGTTTGCCGTTTGAGGCAACGCTCGCTGGGTATGAGCCGGGTACCATGGGCTACCGGCTGTGGGACATACATACCCACTCTCTGATATCGTTTTGGGATGTAAACGTCGACGAGAGCGTTCTATTATTCAGTCCTTGCAGGGTGCCGAATCACGTCCTGCACCTGCGTCCCCTGCGCCTTTCAGTGCGCAAGCCCTCATTGTTAGAAGTCCGGCACTTGCTGCGCCTAATCCGGCAGCGGCGTCACCCGTTATCTATGCACGCGCTCGTTCACTTGCCTCCTGTACGGACAGTGAAATGAGTGAATAAAATATATTGCAATCTTACTATAAACAAGAGCGGTTCGAGTTTGATCGACCGTTTGGGCGACCGGGATCACCACCCCCTTACCACCTCAGCTCCTCTCCCCTTTACACCTGAGCGATCTGTTGCCGCGCTCCGCGCATCGTCGCGACGTCGTAGTGATGTTCCGCGCATTGTAGTTGATGCACGGTCGTAGCCGCCTGACCTGTCGGAAGGGTGCGCCGATCGGTTGCAACGTGCGTGGCTACCGCGTGAGACGACGAATGTGCCTCGGCGTTCGAGCCGTACACCTATGCCTAGCCTGCGCTGTTTGGCGTGGTTGAGTTGGCGAACGGTGTTTGACGGGTCGGCCACGCGGAGTCGCTGGTTGTTGCTCGTGTAGGCGAAGTCGTCGCTGGTTATGCAGGATCTGTACGATCTGCTGAGATGGAGTAACGGAAAGGATGTGGTTGAAAGAAGAAAATGGCCGCGCCATGTGCAGCGCTGGTCAAGAACGAAGTCCGGGAGTCGTGGAGCTCCCGTCCGGTCGCAGATCCGTTAAGTCAGAATGGATCTTTAATTTTGAAGTAAGATGGACATACCGTGCCGAAGTTGGTGGCTATGGGATACACGCATATCCCGGAAAAGAAATGTTGATGAAACCTTCTCGGATATTGTCGCGCGCGTTGAATCGCTGCATTAGCTTCTGGCGTTGGCCGCGCTGGAGGACTGTCACAAGGGGGTTGTGCAGTCTGCGCCTCAACGGCGTGCTCGGGAAAGATAGTTGAATGGAGCACTTACAAGGTTTCATGTTGCTGGACAGGGGATTAGGGTTTTTTGGCTATCGCCTGAATAAGGCGTTAACGGCCTCGAATCGGCCTCCCGCGCGTGGAAGTTCGATTCCACGGGGTTCTTGTTGGACCCGGCTTGCTGCGGATGTTCGCCGGTGTCGGCGTGTATGAGTCTTCCTAGGTCTGATGGAGATCGGTCGTGGATCGTCTGATCAGGGGGAGATGTTGAAATGAGAGAGTGCGTCCACGCGCGAGTTACCTCGGCGTCGGGCATGAGTGAAACGCGAGGTGTAGTCTCGCATCACGATCCTTAGATACGATTCGGACTTTACTTTACGAGTATGATCAGGGACAATCCTTTGCCTCTACTTAGTTGAGATATCATCGGTACTGGTGATTTCACGTGTAGTAGTTACGTTCTTTACGATGTATTTAAGTCGCCTTACGCGCACCTGGTACTTCAGTCGTTTCTGACAACGGTGCCAGGCAAGTAGTTTTATTATCCTGTCTAATACAGTCGTTTCTGACAACGGTGCCAGCCCGCTGCGTTTTATCAGATTGAGCTCATTTCAGACATTGCTCTGATAGCGACGATACCCTTGATTGCGAGGTTAGTTTGATTGTTGATCGACAGCTCATCCGCGGAGGACCTGTGTATATCGTCAATAGATTATTGGCAATAAGAACCGTTGACAGAGACAACGAACTGATCGCGAATCAATAGTGTCGAGTCGGTCAAGTAATCAGCCCAGGAAGTCAGGAGATCATACTATTTGCATTGTTGGTCGTTCACATGCACCAGAGTAGAGCCGATACGTACGTATCTGCTGATCAAGCTACCATCTCCACTGGCACGGGCGTGGGCATAAGTCATGATCAACATATTCCCGGAATCTTCGTAAGGAATGAGAATAGATCAGTGATCGCGCGCAGGACTGACAAGTGATATACCAACGTTCTACTCCTTGGTTATGAGCAGAATTGCTGATCGTGACGTTAGGGTAATTCGTCCCTTTACATTATTGGCAATCAGCTCTCGAAACTTAGTCTCTCACGTTCTAGAACCCACCTAGATCAGGAGCAGCGTACGGGTTGGTGTAGATGGGGGGTGCTTGCAACTGAAACAGTGGATCAAGAAGGAGTCCACCCAGTTTAGGATCGATGTACATGAATGCCGGGAATGCAGAGTACAGCGTCTCAACCGCATTAACCCGGCTTGACAGAGTCAGGATCCTCCCACTCGACGCACCAAGTTGACTCACTTTGTTTTCGACCCTCCAACATTCTTCATGAACGCCATCACATCCGAGTTGTTGAAATTACCACTTGCGTCAGTCCCGACCGTCAGTTGAGTACTGCCATATACTTGCGCGGTCGCAAGAGAAACCAAATCTCCAAGCAGTCCAGAGATAGGCGCAGCCTCCTCGAGTATCTTCGAATCCAGTCGATGTGCTCTTGAAGATGCATCGGTGAAATCGTTGAGAAAGTCGACGATCTTAAATATGATATGAGACATTTTCTATTGAAGAATGCAGATACTGACCAAGGACGTATCATCAGGGTATTGGGTCTTGTAGAACAGACTACGTAGTTGAGTGGCTCCAGATAGGTCTGTGTAATTGATGGCTGGGTCTGTGATGTACCCAACAGCCCAGACGACGGGATCCCGGGCCTGCGTCGCTTGGATGATGCCGAGATTGCGTGATATGGCAAAAACTGCGAAGTTAGGAGCAATGGGACGAAAATTCGTGTCCATCTGGTTGTCCAATACCCCATTAAGCTGGAATAATTCACGGGAAACCGAATCCTGAGCTGTCTTGTATGTGATGTCGCCACCCTAGATCATCGACCATATTAGTAAGTGGTAAAATCCATGCCCCACGGTCGATACTCACGCTCTTCATGGCATAGTGCAACGTGCCCCATTCCGCTTGAGTGGATATTTCGTTGAACATGGCTGGGCTTTGAAGTTTGGCCGTATGGTAGATGACGTCGTTATTAGTTGTCGTGCTCCATACAACTTCCTGGCTTCGATCCGCTGACAACCATTCTGCGACAATTTTGAGACCAACGAACTGGGAACAACGATAGTGGCATCACCCACCTGCGCTGATGTCCGAATACACTTGTACAGCATGTGCTGAACCATCCAGTGATTTGGCAGTCAATGACATATATGAGAACGGGATCGATTGCCTGACCCAATCTCCAGGCTATGACCAAATTGTGAGTACGACATACTAAAGGCAATTCTGGTTCGAACCTCGATCGGGTTTAGAAATGTGAGGTTAAATTGCATGGGTCCAGCTTGTGAGATGAGCTTTGTCTGCGTCGGTGAGATTAGCGTGTTGGTGAGGTTTGAGGTTACGTTGATGGGATATGGATATCCCAGTAATGAGTAAGTTATATTGTCGACACGGACGAGGACGGGCAGGTTAAGGGACTAAAGTGCAGTCAATTTTGGTGTTGTGCTGAGCGGAGAGGTGACATACGTTCAAATTCGGATCCCGGTCAGAAGGTTGATGAGCAGAGGTTGTCGGCCATAGTGCTCCGATATTTGTGCCATTGATAGTGAACATCCAAGAACTGAGGTATGGGGAGCGGACTGCAAGAGGGATAGTCGCAGGATAAAGCGTCTGCTGAGCTCTTCCATAATAAAAAAAAGGAAACAGGAGAATTGACAAGCGGATCATTTGCGCCTATCGTTGGGTCGTCACCTCAGGTGTTGACCACTTGCCACAGAGCAGCACAGGGTTTGATCAAGACTAGTGCCCAGCAATAGCTGCCCAAACAACATCGAGAATAAATACAGCACTCAAATTAGAAGAATGATCCGAGGAATAACTTCGTCACATACCCCGCCACAGCCTGATTCGGAGGCATTACACAAAGCGAGCAAGGCTTCTGATTCGAAAGTATCAAGGAGAGTTTCTTGCCCACAGTATACCAACTCTGGACAGCGCTACAGTAAGCTATGAGCGGCCATCCCATTGGTTGCAGTCAAATGATGGAAGGATTATTCAGTGCAGCTTGTTATCCATGGCGGATCAAAGATAGATGGCGAGTATTTGGTCATATTACGTGTCAATAGGATTTTTTGAACCGTTTATATCCCGGGATGCGTACCATGGGTACAGACTGGTCATCGGCGGTCATGCTGTCATAACCGAGACTATATAATTTAGAGGCGTGTGCTAGGTAGTACGGTAAACGTAAACGGGCAGCTAAGACCGCATCCATCAGGCTTCCTAAAAGGTTGTACTTAAACCTTGGCTTAAACGTTAGCAATACTAATGCAGAGTGATTGACACCTGGCGTCCGACGCCTAGAGTTTCCTAATATGTTGCGCGTCCCCCCCCAGTCCGGTTCCGAGGGCTGTCAACAGGTTTTCTGCCTTTGTCCACACGCCGTCCGAAGCCGACCTAAATACGAAGTACTGTATACGGACGCCCGTTCTTTCAGATCAAGGAACCATAGGGAGACACATCATCGGGAGACTCGTTGTTGACAGTAAAGGACGGCGATCTCGCACGCTCCTGGTCTTTTCACGGTTCAAGTTACAGTAACTCTCTTATTCTTTTCACCTCACCATTCCCTCGCGCCATCGTTGATAACCGAGTGATCCCATCTGCATACCTCGAGACGTATACCCAAGTCCCACGTTTTGATCGTTCCGATTAATTGTTGCCGATTTCACCATCGTACGTTTCACGTGGTACCTCAGGCTTGCGCTCTGCTGTCACTGTTGTTTTCGCACCACTTTCGTCCAAGCGTCTTTATTCCGGCGATGGCAACCCCTATCGCTCTGTTCAAAGGGCCGCCCGGCTTCCCCCATTCGCGTGCCACCATGACGAAACCTTGGAGGCGGAAAACGCTTGACATATTATTTGGGCTCTCCTGCAGAGGCGAACTCATAATCTCGACCTCTTGATCTCGACTTTGCACGCTCCTAGCTCCCTGCTACCGGATTGATATCTCAGCTTCGGATAGAGCTAAGCCCGCTGATGAGGTATCGCACCGCTATGCAATACTACATGAATCAGAGCGTAGTAGCCGGGAAGCGATGACTGAGGAGGATGAACAGGACTAGGCCGTCCTCTGGCGGAATGTGCGACTCATGTTACGTGGGGATATTGTGTGCCAGTGGTCTGAGTCTGGAAACTTCAAATTGTTCTCCCACTATACACAAGTCAGCAGAGCTCAGACGCGACCCGGCACAGTGGGGAAACACCTGGCCGTCACACTCGATATGAGTTCACTCTTTCCCGTGGAGATTGCGCGCATGGCTGTCGGAATTGTGGGACATGTCATGTGTCCAACCTCCGTGGGGAACGAGATGGCGACGAAGGGTGGATGCTGACTTTTTTTTTTTTTTGAATCCAGATGCTGACGTTGTCACACACTGGCACACGCTGGATGAAACGACCCGGCTAAAGTAAATTACAGTAAGAGTCCTGGTAATTAATTACGTCGTTCAATTTCCAAGCCAGCCGTTGTCGACTCGGACTGGATGTCTCATAAACGTTTTGAATTGTATATTAGGATCTCTATTGACCGAAGTGACAACGAAGGTTCCAAAAAAAAAGAAGTGACAACGAAGACGACGTTCCTTGGAGACGCATATCACCCCCTACACTACGATGTTCTCAACTTCTCCGCCACGCTCGTGTTTTGGGGCTTCTCATTCCTGGCCGGGTGAGTACTTCCTGGTCCTCCCTAGTCTCTGTCTTTGGTAGGACTATTTCAGCAAGAGATGACCCGAGTTGGAACCCCAATTCCTTTCCCTTATCGGGGGGGGGGTATGCAGCAACAATCGTATCAAGTCTATTTATTCCCCGTCGGGGTGTCGCGCGCTCCAAAGTTATAGTCCTGTCGAACTACTACTTATCGCTCTCTACTACAATATAAGTTGATTGCTTACCGACATCAGTGCTTATGCGACATTGATTTAGGAAATACTCGCTGATAACAAGCCCCAACCACCAATACTAATTTATCAGGCCGTACTCCAGTGCGACGAAGTCTTATCGACAAAACTAGAACGTCCACGAGAAGAGATAGACTATACAGCCCCATCTTCGCTAGCCTCACCACTGACGTATGTAGGCGGCGCTTCAGATCTCTCCGCACGAAGTTGTAGTACCTCATGCCTCAAAAGGTCCACTTCTGACCGAAGTCTCCGGGCTTCCGATGGAGATGTGGCCTCAGCTGGTAGACCCCCAGGCACGCCCCCGTCGGTGGTGGCGGTTAAAGAGAGGTCGGATGGTCGTCTGTCCGTGGATTGGGACCGCGATGCGTTTGAGCGGAGCTGCGCAAGCTCCTTACCCGACAGACCGACGGGGATAGACACCACAGGTGGTGCTGGGTAAGGTGAGTACTCTGGGAAAAACGGGCGGTGGGCCAACTGTTGCTGCCAGTCTGTTTGAGGCCCTACGTCTAGCGGTACCGCCTCGGCAAGTGCTGACTCTGTTGAGCTGTCAGTGTACGGTGCCACTGCGACCTACGTGCCCTCGTCTGTAAGTTCTCGGGAAAATGAAGCTGAGTGAAGACCCAACTGATGTCGTTCTATGACTTCGTTTCCGTTGACGCCGCTTTACGAAGGCAATGGTCCCAATCGCAAGCAAAACCGCAAGGCCACCTGTGACGCCACCGGCAATCGCTCCTGAGTGTGATTTTGACGATGTCACGGTCCCGGTCGTCGTAGTAAGATTAGCTGTTATTTGCAAAACGGGAGCTCTGAGAAACATGTAAGTCGCGGCTCCGAAAAAAAAGGCACCTGCTATACGAACTTGAGAGCTAATGGCGCATACACTGCGCCTTGTGCGGGGCTAGTGGGAGATGCGGTAAATATGAATTGGCGCCCGACTGATGCAAATAGCCAGGAGCTCACCTGGCTCCTCCCAGGATGGTTATTCCTATGGTGCTATCATACTCGATCGGGAAAACGCCTGCAGTCTTGTTATAAGACGCTCGATTGTGAACTCTCGAGATAAGATTCGTGCGTAGGTCCTGATTTGAGGTCATAGCAGCTACGAACAAGTTCCAGCCTAGATCTACATTAGCCGAGACGACCGAAAAAGAATAACTCTGCTGACTGGACATAGCGGCGCCGGTGTCGGAACCGAGGTTATCGACTGGCACGCCAAACTTGCTAAAGGTCGAAGTCAATGTGAGGTTGTTGATGAAACTGCTTTGACCATCGTAGACCTGGAAGCCCACTACGGAGTCGGATAATTGTCGATATAAAGCAGAAATGAGCAGACACCGACGGATGATTCGACGACGCCGGTGTTTAGCCATACGTCGGCAAATAGATTATAACCCAAAGACCACGAATTCGTTTGTCCGTATACTGCAAGGAGGCGTTTATCACTTCCTAGTGCAAGGCCTTTCCATTGAGCATAGAGACTCGCGGCTGTACCCTATAGACCAGTCAATTCCGCTACACAACATGTAAAAAAGCTTCACTGAGTCACGTACGGAATACTTGTTAACATCGGCGGCCTGCTTGACAATTGAGCTCATTTCAGACATCGCTTTGATGGCGACGATACCCTTGATTGCGAGGTTGGTTTGATTGTTGGTCGACAGCCCTTCCGCGGAGGACCTGTGTATATTATCAATAGATTATAGTCAATAGGTTATCAGCAATAAGAACCGTTGACGGAGACGACGCACTGATCGCGAATCAGCAGTGTCGAGTTGCATAAGTAATCAGCCCAGGAAGTCAGAAGATCATACTGTCCAGTATTGTTAGCCATCTACATGCACCCGAGAGGAGATACGTACGTATCTGCTGATAAAGCTACCATCTCCACTGGCACGGGCGTGGGCATAAGTCATGATCAACATATTCCCGGAATCTTTGTAATGAATAAGTTAGATCAGTGATCACGTGCAGGACCAGCGACAACGATACCAACGTTCTACTCCTTGGTCATGAGTAGAATTGCTGATCGTGACGTTAGGGTAGTTCGTCCCTTTACATTCTTGACAATCAGCCCTCGAAACTTAGTCTCTCACATTCTAGAACCCACCTAGATCAGGAGCAGCGTACGGGTTAGTGTAGATGGGGGGGGCTTGCAACTGAAACAGTGGCTCAAGAAGGAGTCCACCCAGTTTAGGATCGATGTACATGAACGCCGGGAATGCAGAGTACAGCGTCTCGACCGCATTAACCCGGCTTGACCAGGGTCAGGATCTATCTCCCACTCGACGCACGAAGGCGACTTACTTTGTCTTCGACCCACCGACATTCTTCATGAACGCCATCACATCAGACTTATTAAAATTACCACTTGCGTCAGTCCCGACTGTCAGTTGAGTGCTGCCATATACTTGCGCCGTCGCAAGAGAAACCAAATCTCCTAGAAGTCCAGAGATAGGCGCAGCCTCCTCAAGTATCTTCGAATCCAGTTGTTGTGCTCTTGAAGACGCATTGGTGAAATCGTCGAGAAAGTCGACGATCTTAAATATGATATGAGACATCGTCTATTGAAGAACGCGGATACTGACCAAGGACGTGTCATCAGAATATTGGGTCTTGTAGAACAGACTACGTTGTTGGGTGGCTCCAGATAGGTCTGTGTAATTGATGGCTGGGTCTGCGATGTACCCGACAGCCCACACGACGGGATCCTGCGTTTCTTGGATGGTGCCAAGATTGCGTGATATGGCAAAAACTGCGTAGTTGGGAGAGATGGAACGAAATTCGTGTCCGTTTGGTTGTCCAATACCCCATTAAGCTGGAATAATTCACGGGAAACCGAATCCTGAGCTGTCTTGTATGTGATGTCGCCACCCTAGATCATCGACCATACTAGTAAGTGGCAAAATCCATGCCACATGGTCGATACTCACGCTCTTCATGGCATAGTGCAACGTGCCCCATTCTGCTTGAGTGGATATTTCGTTGAACACGGCTGGGTTTTGAAGTTTGACCGTATGGTAGATGGCGTTGTTATTAGTTGTCGTGCTCCATACAATCACCTGGCTTCGATCCGCTGACATCCATTCTGCGACAAGTTTGAGACACGATGAACACGGGACATCGATTATGACATCGCCCACCTGAGCTGACGTCCGAATACACCTGCACAGCATGTGCCGCACCATCCAGTGATTTGGCAGTTAATGATATATATGAGAATGGGATCGATTGCTTCACCCAATCTCCAGGCTATGACCAAATTGTGAGTACGAGATAATAAAGGCAATTCTGGTTCGAACCTCGATCGGGTTCAGAAATGTGAGGTTAAATTGCATGGGTCCAGCTTGTGAGATGAGGCTTGTCTGCGTTGGTGAAATCAACGTGTTGGTGAGGTTTGAAGTTATGTTGATGGGAAATGGAAATCCCAGTAATGAGTAAGTTACATTGTCGACACGGACGAGGACGGGCAGGTTAAGGGACTAAAGTGCAGTAAAGTTTGGTGTTATGCTGAGCGAAGAGACGACATACGTTCAAACTTGGAGCCTGGTCAGAAGGTTGATGAGCAGAGGTTGTCGGCCATAGTGCTCCGATATTTGTGCCATTGATAGTGAACATCCAAGAACTGAGGTATGGGGAGCGGACTGCAAGAGGGATCGCCGGAGGATAAAGCGTCTGTTGGGCTCTTCCATAATAAAAAGAGGAAACAGGAGAATTAACAAGTGGATCATTTGCGCCTATCGTTGGGTCGTCGCTCGAGGTGTTGACCACTCGCCACAGAGCAGCAGAGGGTTTGGTCAAGACTAGTGCCCAGTAATAGCTGCCCAAACCAACGTCGAGAATAAATACAGAAGAATGATCCGAGGAATAAGTTCGCCCCATCCCCTGGCCGCGGGCATTTACACATCGCGAGCAAGGCTTCTGATTCGAAAGTGTCAAAGAGTGTGTCTTGCTGATACCAACTCTGGACAGCGCTAGGCTATCAGCGGCAATCTCGTTGGTTACGGTCAAATGATGGAAGGAGTATTCAGTGCAACTTCTTATTGTGCATGGCAGGACGGGAACAGTTGGTCAGATTACGCATCAATGGATTTTCTGTCTCTGCCCGGACACGCCGTTGAAAGCCGACCCAAATACGAATTACTGTATACAAACGAACAGCCCGGTTCTTTCCAATCAAGGGACCATAGGGAGGGAGACGCGTCATTGCCAGTGACAGTCGACTGAAGGACGGCAATCTTGCGCACCCCTGGTCATTACTACATAGTTCGAGTTA